>CM067377.1:74750272-74950962 GCA_034510155.1 Eucriotettix oculatus | reverse complement strand
TTATTATTTAATGATAGAAAATTATAATCCATTAATTATAACACAAGTATTTTGGTGATCTAAAGGCTAGCGTCGCTACCTCACAGCACAAAGGTACTGGGTTCGACTTACGACCTGGGTTTAGATGTTTGTACGGTCATGAACACAGAGACTGAGATTAAGACTGCTGGCGAATCGATACGCTGACCACGTATCATTCCAAATTCGGATTGTGTCATGTAAGTTGACGAAACGCAAACGCAGCAGTAGGTTAATGCCCTGAATAAGTGGTAGAGTAAAGGAAGATCTAAGAAAATTTAAAAGTGTAGTCCCTAAATATATAGAGGTTAATGCGGCGCAAAAAAATTAAATAATAATGAAATAAACATTCAGAAAATTGTTATTATTTTCTTAATATTAATATTTTATTGCATCCTCGGAAAATTACCGTCATTTAATTGTACTTACAAAATCGTAAACTACTATTGAAAGACTCAACAATATTTAATATTCATTTTTAAATATATTTCGAACATGGTCGATTGTTTCAGATTAGGACCAAGTTTCTTGAGTTTGGCTTCGTATTCACTGGTATTCAGGGCTGGTATTCACGATAAATTTAGAGAGAAATGTTATTTTCCCGTCCTGAAAATACGTGGTTATCTTTACTAGCACTTAAAAAAAAACAGAGTAAAAGTGAGCTCCTGTCTGCACCCACTGCAATAAGGACGGAGTTGTCCACGGTACATCGTGTTGACACACGACTAGCTAAATCTCCCGAATAATACCTGCAAGAAGTTACCCTCAAGAATTTCGGTTGAAAAATTAATAATTATTCTCTTAAATGTTATAGGCACTGTTGTATGTAGTTTTCAGGAAATAACATATCACGTTTTAACAAATACTGTAATGGAAACTCGAGAGTCTTGAATTGGTAAATTTAGATATAATACCATCGGTTCCTTATAATTGACGCCTTAGATATATGGTATTTTGTTTTATCAGGAGAGCAACATACATTAGTTGTATAAAACTCAAAATATAAAAATATACCCCCTTTTATGGTGATTTTATTTTACTAAATTTGATTGCTTTTTAACAAGTTCCACGGGTAATTTAAGATGTTAATTATTTCCTTCTTCTTTTAAAAGCAGCCAGCTTTTGTTCTTACAAATGAAGTTTGTGAATGTCAGCGTGAAGGTTTTCCTAAATAAATGGCCCAGAGAGCTAAGAAACGCTGAACTGTTCGTATTAATTTTTCAGCTGATAAGCTACGCTTCAGAGAAGAAGGGGAAAAGATCAAATCTCCCTCGCGTTTGTTTGTGACTTCTAGCTGCCAAGACACAGGTCCTCGAATTACTTCGTCTTCTGCTTGACTTGCACTTGCGCTAATAGGAACATACTTCGAGCAATCCTACCTATTTTCAACGGAAATTTATTTCTGCTATCCTGCACATTGTACGGTCTACATTTATAATATTAAATTAACGTAGTAAACTTGTATTCCTAATATAGTTCTCATATTATGTACGCCTCAATTTTCTTATATTTTTATTAAGGAGGTACATATAAACAATAACAATCTCAAGTTAAATAAATATTTATTAGTTCGAATGTTTCTGATCATAATAATCTTCACCAAAACACGTCATTTAACTATTGCACATTCCAACGGTCATTCGCATCAGAATTACCAACGCTTGTGGTGTAGTGCTCAGCATCGCTGCCTCACATCACAGAGAAACTTGAGTTTGCATACAGGCAGGCCACCATGTAAATTCCAGACGCCAAGGTTTCAGGTGGAAAGCGTGTATACCTGCAACCAACGCAAAAATTCCTGGGCTAGACGAAGTACGGATAAATACTGGTGAACACTCGTCACGTGGGGTGGCGTTTTCCCTTGGAGAAGGGGAAAAGAAGAGCTTAGCTGGGAGTGAGAAGAAAAATAGTCAGAGTTGATCAAGGCGTGATGTGCGATGAAGGAAAGAGAATGAGTTTTGGTCAGAAGTTGAAGGGAACAGGAAACAGAGGAAGTAAGGGAGGAGGAGAAATTATAATTATAAGGCAGTGTTGATCGAGACTTCAAAGGGAGGCAAGCAGAGGAGGTGAGCATTGTTGCTCTCGAAGAGCGCACAAGGAAGGCCAGCACTTCGGACTTGCTTGTAAGTTGAAAGGAAGTGGAAGTTACTGTGTGTTGGAGTTTCAAGTGAAACCTGGGGTTTCCTCAATCGCCGGGCAGTAGAAGGTCGAGAGCCTTTTCAGTCAACAGAAACCAAATCCACAAACCAACCTGGAAGACGAAGGAGCGCGATAGTGGAAGAAGTAAAATCTACTACGTAGAAGTTCGAGAATTGCTTAGAATATGAAACAGGTTCGTCACTAACGCAAAATCTCTGCTGTACGTTGTTACCCCAGTAATCAACCCTGAGAACCCCTCGTTGTTTAAATAGTAATTCTCCTCAATATGTATAATTGTAATAGTGTGCAGGACCCACTAAAGGATTTTTTTAATATAAATAAAATAATTATTTTTAGTAGCACAAATAGATTTTTAAATTAACTTATAAATTAAAACTCCCTTATTACCATTCACGAAATTATTTAAAACATTTTCTAAAATAAGTTTTTAAAACAACCAAATTCTGTTATACTGTTGGATGTCGTAGGTAAAAGTTTTCTATTAAAAACAGTGTTGAAGGTGAATGTGAAAATAAAATAAATGAAAATATCATCTAAACGGGGAGTTCTTACAGTTCATTGAGGTGAACGTATTTGTTTCTGGAGACTGCGTGGAAACTAGTTTTCGTACAGGATCAAGGATTTCCAGGGACGTTTATTCAGCGTAAAACACCTCAATGGTCCAGTTTGCGACAAATATGGACGGAGCTCAATATTAAATTGGTCTACTAGTATAGACACTTGATCAATGACAGACTGTTTCATGACTTTGGTTCACCCAGACCACCTCTGCTCTACTGCATAAACAGGTCATTATATAATCCCTAACACACTGAACATAGACAATCGCGCCAATGAAGAATCAAGTCTCTGCGATAAACAGATTATCTTCGTTGTTTCTTATAACAATTACACCCAACTTTTTATTACCTTATAATTTTAATAATTAATATAGTGCTGATAAGTATTTATTTCATTCATATTTTAAGTAACGTTCACTTCAATATAGATTATCATTATGGAATATTTACGTGGTATATTAAAATTGATAGTTTACAACTTGCACATACAAATCATCCTTCACGTGGCTGTTAACTCTCGATGTTATCCAATATAAGAATAAAATTACACTCCTGGTGACTTTTTTTCAGAATTTCATTCTTTTAGATTAGGTCAAATATGTTTTCCGGATTTCTCCGATGCCACGCATACAGTGTGCTTATTGCAAGTTCCAGGACGTGAAGTAAATTAAGTTTCATAGGTAATATACTGTAGTTTTAGGCAATGAATTAAAATAAGAGCCTTATTCATTTCCTGGTTGTGTTGTATCTACCGTAGTAAAGACCTAAGCGCTCAACGAAAGCTTGGCGAAGACGTCGCACTGACTTATTTCGACCACAGGATTAAATTTTCACCCGGCTTACCACTGCACCGGAATCATGTTGGAATTCTGAACACTGTTTCTCTGCCAAGAGGAATGTCTTCCCGCAAATTCCACTCACTCACTATGAGACATCACCCCAGGGAAATTATTTTATCTCAAAATTCTTCTTCAGCAAGTTGAGATAAATTGTAGAAAAGTAATTAATGTTATTGTTTCTAAATTAATATCTACTGGGGGACACATCTTATAATCAGTGTTAGGAAATGATAGAACGTTGGTTCACCATCAAATCCAAGACATTTAGAAAAATATAAACATCTTGACGGATGAAAGCATGCAGACTGCATATTTGGACAGATGGAGTCGAAATCTATAATTATTTTATGAAGAAAGTAACTGACGAGTTTTATGTTTATCGTGATCATATTTTATTTTATAGTTACATACATCGGCACTGTTTATCTCATCAAAAATTGTTACAAATATATTTATTTTACCATACTTAGCATATTCTAAAATTTCGCTAGTGTTGAAGGTTCGCTTTACCGAAAGCCTCAGAGAAATTTTATTTTTTTAACCTCAAAACTAGCCCTCTCAGAACTCTTTTAGGATTTTTTATTCCCGTTCAAGTTCAGTAATCTTGAAATTTATATATAAAAATCTAACCAATTGATTTATTTTAAAATATTTAAATATTTGAAGATTTGTATCTAGGAGAATCAATATAGATAATGGTTATTTAGTGTTGTAGTTACCACTTTGATCTTTTATCACGACGTTTTATATATTTTTCATACATTATGGAACAGTACCATATGATAACTATTTTAATGTCTTTTACGTGTTTTACATACGTAAATTTGTAATTTAGAATACCTGCAATTTTGAACCCGTATATTATTTCCATAAATCTGACGACATATTATGCATTATAACAGTAACATAGTTTGATAATAAGTCCAAAGTTGGTAAACAATTTATAGATCTCTTAAATTTCTCGACGATACCTTAAAAGAAGAAACTTTTAAATTTTTGACAAATTAGTGTAAGAGTGCCAATACGTTCTGCGCGTACTCTTCATTACTATTCCAAACATACTATTGATTATGAAGTTATATTCTCTTGATCGTACCTAGATTTTCGTCCAGGGGGAGGAGAGATCAGGAATTTTCCTAAATAGAAATGTATTTATTAGATTTTTCCTGTAGTCACCAAGATATTAATTAATGGCTCGTCACTGCTTTCTTAGGCAGAACACCTGTATTTTACAACTGCAGTTGATATTATTTAGATATGCTCTGCCCACTTGATTGCGTGCAGCGAGTAGTACTTGTCTACATTGCATTCAGCCAGTACGAATGAGGTTTGTCCGACTGCAATTAATAGTTGAAAAGCTATTTTTCTTCACAATTTCAATAAAACGCTTCTTTAAAAAATTAAATACTTTATATTTTTGGGGCTAACTTGTTTCACAAAGCAATGGGAATTTTGGTGCATATTTTAGACGAAAAAATTGATTCCCTAAAATAATCGAATCTTTCACAGTTCCAATGCAGTTGCGGATCTTAAAGACATTGTTTAATCGTTTACGACAACGTTTAGTTTGTTACAGGAGCAGAAAAAATACACACCCTTCTAATATGATTCTTTAAATATTTTGGAACACCAGTATATCTTCCAGCCATCGGATAGGGATGAGAATAACCGGCCGGGTTAACTGATAACCAGTTTTATTCGTATATTTTTGACTGATTATTTTAAAATAATTCATAACCGGGAAAAATCCGTCATTTTTGGAAAAAGTTAGTATAAAATTGTACTTGAGAAATTGTAAATTTACATATGTTGTAGTTACCAGTCCTCAGACAGGTCTAAAGCAACCCTCCATGCATACCTATTCAGCGGAAGTCTTTCCATTTCTACAAAACAACCACATCTCACATACTCCCTAATATGCTTAGCAGATTCCATCCTTCTGTTTGTACCCCACACACATTACCCTCTAATGTTAATTTTATATGGGCCATTAATCTATCCCTTCTCTTGGTCAAAATCCCCCACATTGTCCTCTATTTCCTGGTTAGTTACTCTATCCACAATTCTGATTTTTAGAAATCTCCTATAGAACACCATTTTAAAATCTTCTATTATTTTCTTTTTTGCAACTCCTACCGTCCACGTTTCGCACCCATATAACGCCACACTCCACTACGAACATTTTAATAATAATTACATATATCTTCCAAAAATGCACAACTTAAAATTTTTGCGGTACAAATTTTGATTTTATAAAATTGAAGGAAATTATTTAAGTATTGCAACGTGATGCAATCCTTATTACAAAAAATATTAATTTTATGAGATTTGTGATTTCCAAGTTTGCGAGGAGATGAAACGAAGAGGGAACAGAAGTGAAAGCTACACTGTAACGTTTCTTTTCTCCGTTTCACTTTAATAGACAAAAATATAATTTCATTCTGTTCATCTGACATCGATTAAAAATTTATTTAGAACTTAATTATTTTTTAAAGCGGGGGAAAACCGAAATACTGGTTATTTCAATAAACGGTTAATTTTATCGGTTAAAAACTGACGGGTGACCGGAATTATTTGCCTAATAATAGCCATCCCTAGAAGCGGGTGTTATGATGGACCCAAAGGGGAACAACAATCGCCAAGCGGTATAAAGCCGGGCTCAACTCATTGTTGACACACGTCTCTCCCAGCGATTCTTTTCACCCGTTTGGCTTTGCGTATTTGGCTATTGCGTTTATCGTATGAATCCTACTCTATTTTGTCATTCTAAATTAATAATTATTACACTACACTATTGTAGTTACGTACATACCTGTCTTAAGTATTTTGTTTGTTTGTGATCGCAAAAGTCACAAAAATCTTTAATGTAACAACTTAAAAACAATATTTGCTCATACGTATACAAAATTTAAAAAAGAATAAAAAATACCTAGAGAAAAAATTCCGTATGCCTATTCATTCAACGTGACACCATTTATTGTTCAACTGAACAATACAAGAACTATCAACCTGTGTGTGGAAGCGAATTATGGATTTAGTATTATTAGAAATCAAATAAGGAGTAATTTCTTCAAATTGCAGCTGTCATAGGTGATGGAACTGAATTTAGAATAACTATGAAGCTTAGCTGACAATATTATTAACATCATATGGTCATAAAACGTTCTTTAAATGACAAATAGTTAAGAAAGGGGTTAAATATTCAGTTAAAGTAAGTTCATTGAAAGGTGTTCCGTTTCATCGATATTAATCAGGAATATGAAAAAAAATTTTTTTACAAGTAGGCACAAGACACTAAATTCATTATTTATTATTTCTTCCAATTTCTTTTCAAAGACATAAATTGTATTCCCACATCCTGTCTGTAAGGTGCGTTGCCCTGAGCCACTGCTTTGTCCTGAGGGCAGCTGACAGTGGACGCAGGACCCAGCTGTTGAGCACCTGCCCTGGAAGACCTCGTCCTCTCACGCGAGGAGGAGAGAGGCGTGGAGAGGAGAGGAGAAGAGAAGAGAGACGTGGCGAGGAGAGGAGAGGAGAGCGTCGCGGCTCTGCCTGCCACTAGGCGCAATTTATGCTGCAAACAAAATTAAACTGCAGCATTCCGACCCTCCACTCCTTATCACCGCTAACAAATTACACCAGTCTCCCTTCACACTCTTTGGAAGCATCAATAATTATGGGGAGCGTCCTTCTTTTGTGTCTCTGATTCGCGGCTCATCTAGTTAGACAAATTCTGTGACAATGACGATTTCTTATTTCTTATTGGCAAATACTTAAACTCGGCCAAAGATAAACATTTTTATCTAGATTTTAGAACTATTTCTAAAGTTTGATTATTCTATTTGGTTTAATTTACTTTAATTATACTAGTCCTTGGTTTAACAATCGAAAATAATTTTCATAATTTTATTTAAGTAGTTATTGAAATTAATTAATTCAAGAAGCTTTGGACTACATAGCATGATCGTCTACTTCATTACAACTCTTCTTACTGTAAAAACATAAAATTAAACTACCCAACATGCAGTTAAAAATTCAAATTTCATATGAAACAATAACTTTTTCTGATTTTCTTATTTAAAATAAATGTAAGATTAAAATTCAGACTGTAAGATTTAAAAAATATTATTTTAAACGTTTACATGTCAGAGTAAATAAGTGACCTTAACATAGTAAAAATAAATCAGCGTGGTTTGGTATAAATTTGTTACATACACATTATAAGGCATACAAACCTTCCGATGGCCGTACGAGCGAGCGACAGTAGCCTGTTGAGGCTTGCATCAGTGAGGAGCAGCGAGCGGTCATCCGTTTCTTACGTACTGGGCAGTAAAGAGCAATAAACATTTATTTGCTGATGAGGAAGCAGTATGGGGATTCCTGTTTGTGACTTCATCAGGTTAGTGAGTTTTAAAGTGGAGTGTCAACTGTGTATGTTGCAGTTCTGTCCGGTAAACAGTTCGCTGCCATGAAGCAGACATTAATTATTTAGTGGGCTGAGTTATCTGAGAGAATCGGATGGCAATGGCGAAGAGGCTATGGAAATGAACCCCATTCATGGCTCTGTGCATCATGGCTACAGTACAGTACAGTACAGCAAAACCTCCCATTTCACACCAAATAGAAGAATATACAACTGATGTCCGTGAAACGCTCATGCGAGGTTATGAAAGTGAAGGAGATGGCTTCATAAAGAGTAAAGTCATAGATGAGGAATTTTGTGTTCACTACTTCCAGCCGCAGACCAATCGAACCAGCAGAGTGCCGGTCATTATCGCAGAGAAGTTCCGTGTAAACATTATCCTGGCATTTACGCTTAGGCTCATTAGATATATTTTTGACATTGGTTCAACTTAAGCTATTATAATGAAAATGACTTTGCTTATTTATAAATGATTGTTTTTCTATAATTATTTCAATTAATTTACATTTTACATTCGTTGATCCAGCGTCCAGTCTGATCAATGAAGCATTGCATTCTATTTGGTGCAAAGGGTTTTCATCATGTTCTAAAGTATGTTCTTTTGCCTTGACTCTACAGTCCATTAAGGATCTTTTCCTACCGGGTCGACTGCGGACTGTCATTTCTGCATGTGGCAAATTGAGAAAGAAATTGAGAAAGTTTCTTCTTCGGGGCCGATATAGGGTCATTAACCCCTCAGAAACGACAAATGGAGGTAGAAGGTAGACATTCTTTGTCCTAGCCCCACAACTTTGGAGGCGGGGCCTGAGTGGGCCTAACACCCCCTAAAACTGAAACTAAGACATCAAAATATCTAGATATCTGTCATTCACGGCATCAGTCCAACATTGACACACGGTAATACTGGCAGTTTCTGCTAATACTGACAGTATGATGGCCGCGTAGGGGCCCTTAAAAAGATCTTGTGTGTATTGTGTTGCGGTATTCAGTCCTGATTCAACAACGCATGCTAACTTATCTTGCGCAAGTCTTTTCATTTTTTGCGTAACTAACATATCCAACATCCTCCCTTACCTGCTTAGCGTATTCCATCCTTGACCTCCCTCTTCTGCTCTTACCCCACAGAATTCCCTATAATTTTACAAGATCCTCATGTCTCAAAATCTGAACAATTAATGTATCCCTTCTCTTGGTCAACGTCTTACGTATTGTGGCTCTTGCTATATTCTGCTTAAACTTCCTCGTTAGTGATTTTATCCACCCATCTGATTTTCAGCATTCTCCTATAACACCATATTCCAAAGGCTTCCGTTATTTTATCCGCAACTCCTATCGTCCACGTTTCGCACTCATATAACGCCACGCTGCATAAGAACATTTTTAGCAATGAGTTTCTAATATTCACACTTATATTACCCGTAAGTAAATTCCTCTTTATCGCGAAAACCATTCTTTCCTGTGCTATCTTACTCTTTATGTCTACTGTACTTCTACTATCCCTAGTTATTACGCTTCCCAAGTAACAGAATTCCTTAAATTCCGTCAAAATATCCCTTCCCAATCTAACGCTCTTTGTTATTCCACTTTTTCCTAGTCTATTCTCCATTACATTGGTTTTCCGTCTATTAATACTTATATTAAACTCTTTCTCCATGTCTTTGTGCATGCCATTCTTTTGGGTTCCAAGTCTTCTTCTGACTCCCCTAATACTACAATATAGTTTGCAAAGCGTAGGGTTTTTATTTCTTCTCCTTCAGTATGATTCTTTTCTTTCTCTTCTTTCTTTCTCCATGGCTCTACAGCCCATTATGGTCCTGGGCCTACCGAGTCGACTGCGGACTGTCATCTTGCATGACGCATTCCGAATTTGGAGTGACACGTGGTCAGCGTATCGATCCTCCTACAGTCTTAGTCCCGGTCTTCTCGACCATGACGACACAAACATCCAAGCCCATGCCTGGATTTGAACCCGGGACCTTGGGTTGTGAGGCAACAACTAGAGGCTAGCCACTACACCACAGGAGGTAGGCTATGATTCCTTTTCCACGTTTAGTTTAAGAACGTCTTATTATTAATTTAGCATAAAAATTATGAGTTTTGTAACTGATACAGTTATGAAATTGAAGGAATAAATTCAAGACCCAATTGTGTATGTCTCTATAATAAGTAACGAAAATTGTGGTTCCATGTGGGTTGGATGAATCTATTAAACAATAACATATTTGTCGCAAATTATCCGAATGGAAAACAGAACTGAAAAGAAGCATAAATTACATTTCGTATCCATGGACACGTAATCAGGGGAAGGAAAAGTGTAGAGGACCCAGGACTGCCAATTCTCGACCTTCCTGCCTCCCAAATATTTGCCTGGATAATTATGTGGCTATGTTTTAAGTACTGTTGGATTTATGAAATTTTAAGTGAAGTATAATTTATGGCTAAGAATTACAAAATTTTCATTAAAACACATTTGACTCATGTTATGAGTTAAATTTTAAAAGTCGCTCCACGTCCGTTTTCGTTTTGACTCGACTGAGCGGAAGCAGTGTGCTGCAAAAATATTATATATTGTTGGTATTTATACAAATTTGAAATATAGTAAATAATCTAATCTTGTATTGTTCTTCTGTTGAACAGTAAATACCGAAAGTTTAAAATAACTTGAAAATTCAGTGTTGCATTTAGATAAAAGGTACCTAAAATGACTATTTTAACATTGGAAATATTGGGCCTTCCGTTTCTTTAAGGTGTAAATTAATTCCAAGTTTGTCCAGGAAAAGTCAAGAAACATGACGGGAACAACGGAAAATTCTTTAGTAGAGCATAATTTTGAGATACATGTCAATCAGAAACTTCACTGATATATGGAAGAAATTAATCCCCAATAAATAGAATACTGGAAATTAATATCCATATTTCTTTAAATTAAGTAAATAAGATTGGTGTATTTTAACAGTTCATAATATATTGAGGCCGAGTAAAGTTGACCACACTTTAAGAAAAACTGAACGTTTACATACAGATAGACATTTCTCCCTCTTCTGTTAGTACCCCACACAGTTCCCTCTAATACTAATATCACAAGATTCATGTCTCAAAGCGTGGCCTATTAATCTGTCCCTTCTCTTGATTAAAGTTCTCTCTTCCCCTCATCTGCTTAGAACATTCGGGTTAGTTACTCTATCCACCCATCTGATTTCCAGAATTCTTCTATAACACCACATTTCAAAATATTCTATTCTTTCCTTCCACTTTTCGAATCCATATAACGCCACACTCCATACGAACATTTTTACTAATGATTTCATAATTTTCATTATTATATTAGTCGTAAATAAATTCCTCTTTTTTGCAAAAACGTTTCTTCCCTGTTTCTATCCTACTCCTCATGTCTACTATACTCCTACCATAACTTACCTCTTTATTATACTGCCCAAGTAGGTATTCACAATACTGGGATAATTTTATACAACAGTCTTCCGCCAGAGGTTAAAAATAGTACCTACAAAAGCTTCGTGAAGCAGAGTAAAACTATTCTTTTAAATGGCGCGTTTTACTCGGTACAGGATTTTCTTAATCGTCCTTCTAGTATTTAAATCGAGGTTCCAGCAAAAAGTGTTGAATGAGCTGCCTTATAAAATAGCACATCACATATCTTTAAAATTTCTATTCAGTTTTTTCTGCTCTTTAGTTTGTTTGTTTCATGTATTGCCTGGAGCTACGACGGAAGGACAGTTTCCTGGTCGCAGAGCTCCAAGTAGTTAAAACTCCATTGCATGTTCCTCAGTGTGTTGTGGTGCGCGTTCTATAATAGGTAGGTGGGGGAGAATGAATTTTAGTTGTTTAATTAATAGGGGATAAAAAAATTATAAGTTTTAAATTTTAACAAATGCTGATTTATTAAATTAGATATTTAAGGGGATCCTCGCTCACTACATCGGGAGCATGATTGAATCTTTAACTAAGGGAAAGCTAAACGCTCAGTGGGTATAAATCGAATATGGGGGAAAAGCGAACACTTTATATACAAACGACCAGAGGCAGGAAACAATAAGGTGGGTACATCACCACGGTGTTGTGACGATCCGCGACGTCCTTGATGGCTGGTTACTCAGCTGATGGCTGCTGGGCGTCGTCTCCCAAGCGTCGGAGGTATGCTGGCTTCAAAAATGGACGGATGATTAGGTCAGATTTTACGTCCAGTGAAACTGACGTAACTATTTAAATTTTTCAATGTTGTCATCTAAAATGCATCCAAAAATGTTTCTGTAAACTGCTCTGTTAAAGTAAAAATTTCGAAAAACTGCTCTCTCGTCTCCTGACCAGATGTATTGCTGGTAAATAACATCTGTTGCCCATGTCTTCCGCAGGCGAGAATTGATGCTATCTCGTCCAATAATATTTACCGAACCTTAATGTTTCCGTTTTCTGGCCGAGAAGATGACTGTAATTCGTCATTTACTTAACCTATCGCGTTCATTCATGCTCCCGACTTCGTCCTGCTTAGATCTAACTACTTATGTACAAGAAATAAGAAATAAAATAAAATACAATTTAATTAATATTATGTGGTACAGGCAATCGCGTACCACAGTGTGCTTGTTTGTGTTTCCCAGTGTGTGTCCGTGTTGTGTTTATATTGACTTTTGTCTATATACACTTTCTTTTACTAATTTATTTTAAGTTTATTTGTCTTTAATTATGTACTTTATTTTTTTCATTTTTAATTTTTAATGTATGATGTATCCTATTTCCTCAATCGAGGATTAATGGAAACAACAATAAATCTAAATCTATTATTCAGTAACTCCCCAATGTAACAACTTTTATTATTCCACTATTTCCCATACGACACTCCATCAACTTGGTTTTCCCTCTATTAATCCTTATATTGAACTCTTTATCCAGGACCCCGTTATTGCCATTTATTATGGTTGTGACTCTCCTAATGCCACAATATCATAAGGAAACCTTAGGGTTTTATTTCTTCTCCTTGCATTTTGATTCCCTTTCCATATTCATTTTTAATTTCTTTTCGTCGTCTGTTCTGTATGTAAGTTAAAGAGCGTGGGCTACAAACTACATACTTGTCTTACTCCTTTCTTAATTTCTGGTTCCTTTCCTTACTCTTCAGGTCTAATTACTGTTGACTGTCAGCTGTAGAGGTTATAGGTAACTTTTCTTTCTCGATATTTTATTCCTATCATCTTCAAAATCCTTAATAGTTTGTTCGAGTTTACATTATCTAAGACTTTTTCTAAAAAAAATACAAATTCCATGCGCGTCTTCTAGAATCAGTGCCAATATAGTTTCTCTTGTCCCTACATTCTTCTTAAAACGAAACTGATCATCTCCTAGCTTGCATTCAATTTGACGTTCCTTCCTCCTATATACTATTTACGTCCCTTCCTATGATAATAAAGGGGAGTTTCCTGTTTCAGGATGACCCTCATGTAGCCTGTTAACCCAAAAAAAATTGAATCCCGTGGGATACTAAAATATTTTTCCTGTTCTGTTCTCATCTATCAGTCCCTGACTTCTTCGATAGGTGGATAATTATTTCGTTCCTAAAATATTTAATTCAAAAATAAGAAAGAGACGGAAATGACTTCATACGTCGTCACGAAAACGTATCGTGAAGGACTCTTCCTGCTACGCTGAAAAACATTTTGCACACGCGGCTAACTCGTTAAACGGGTAGTGAGGGTGCGATGCTTTTGGATGAAAAGTTGTGCGGGTAGCCTACCTACATGACTATGAACTATATTTTCCGGGCGCGGACTATAGTCACTTTTGGTGAAGTGTCTACTATATCACAGAATTATCTAAATATAATTGCAAATGATAAAGAACTGTAACTGAGACACGTAACCAACACTAGGATCCTAATAACTAGAAAGTTTCAACGTTGCGATGCAATACTGCCCGAGGACCGTGCCTGTCATTACTAAAAATTTATTAATTTGTATTAACGCTTCCTTAATATTCAAGATTTGCCTCACAGAAATTTTAAGTTAGTAAACATTTATTTATTTCATTCGACAGAGTTTTCTGATTCTAAACTCTTATTTAAAAATTACATCCAATGTACAGTGAAACAGAATTAAAATAATATAATCTAAAGGAAAGGTTGTAAGGACTTGCAAAGGCGAATATTCGGTTAATAGCTAAGCTTTTTTACTTCCCTAGTGTATGTTTCTCTTAATGGTACAAATTCTTTAAAAGGTGTTAAAACATTGGGACGAAGCTATGGTGTATTTCCAACTACAGACACAAAGAATGTATTTTGTACACTTCTATTGCGCGTGCTGCCACCTGCGTGTCTTCATATTTTTTCGCATTCAACTGCGAAGGTGTGTGTGTGTGTGTGAGTTTGCGTGGAAGTTTCACTGTAGAAAATTTTTTGCTTTCAGTGAAATTGACGCCTCCAAAAATACTTCAGATGCCGCCATTGTTTTTGGCCGCTTCTGTGACTACTGAAGCGAAAGCGAGGGGTTCTGTACAATCCTTCCCAGGTCGGTGAGTAAAGGACGGCCAGTTAAGAACAAAGTCGACCATCCACTCGATTTTGCCGCCCTCGCCTCGTCTTGTATTTCAAACGTACTTGAAATGTCAGCTTCGTTCATATATACAAAAAAAATTTTAGACATTAATAATCGTTTATAAATTGTTTTTGGGAATTTTCTATTTGAATATTTTACACTATTTATCTATAAAATAAATCCTCTATTTTCGCTGTTTAATTTTCTTTCTTTCTATATATATATATATATATTCCACTATTTCCCATACGACACTCCATCAACTATATATATAATGAAATAACAGTGAACATGGCATATAGTGTTATAAATCGAAAGTCATAAAACCATGTGTGCATTTGATAGGTATCATGAAGACAGCGAGACTAACTGGATGAAAGAAGCCCTATCCTAAAGTATAACGGAGATATACAGTATACTTCAGCCTAATATACACACACACACAATGAAAGTGTATCTGAGAGAGACTACATTATGAAGTATGAAATAAAATAAATGTCACTGTCGGGAAGAAGAGTGAATCTTAAATCCGAATTGCTTAAAATAGTTTATGAATTGTATAGAAATAAATAGCACACGATTGTTATCAAAAATGCACTAAAAGTCTTTATTGGCGATTTGGGAAGTAGATAAGAAATGGAATGCGTTCTGTTAAATCACTACCACAAAAAAATCTATAACTCATTGAATGTATGTTTATCAAAATGTCTTACCTAAAAACTCTTAGAGTGTGGTATTGTTGAAAATTATGGCTCTATTCTGCGTGTCTGGTATATGACAACACCTAGGTTTAGAATGATGGAATACGCGGTATAGCAGAAAGTGAAATGTTACTGGTTACGGAATTGAATTTCCCAAATGCAGTAAAAATAATATTTTGACATTATCCATAATCTCACACTATTATGACATAATATAATGAGTTGTTACAAACAGGCTCTGAGTTCAGGAGAACAGCAGTGTCCGCAGCTCAAGTTGAAGTTGTTTGGCAAGCATTTCAGAGAAAACTAAAGAAATTAATTTGACTGTCTAAGGAAGAATAAATGCTTTCACCCGAAGCTCAAGTCAAGAATGGAAAAATGTCGACCGGACCAACGATTCAAACCCTGGACCTCCCGATTTCCGGGCTATTTACAATATTGTCAATAAGAGATTATCAAGGCTGTGCACTAGCTGAAACTAAAAGTTGAATCAAACGAGTCAAGTTTGCTAATTCAGTGTATCGCGTATTGATAATGACAATGGATTCCTGGTCACAACTATTGAATACGGGAAGAGGAAAACCCACGTGTCGTATTGGATTATTAACGCGATAGATCCTGAGTTAAGGAGTGGTCGGTTTTATGAATTTTGATACAGTGATCTAATCCTCTTATTTGCTGAAAGCACAGTGACAGAGACAGCGTACCGAGATATGCTGGAGTCCCGTAAATATCTGATGAGTTTTACTTCCTGGAAGATGGAGCCCTTCCGCATTATTCCAAAGAAGTTTGAGACTACTTCAAATCGAAACTTTCAAACCAGTGGATCGGAGGAAACAGGCCCCATAGAACTTCCTCCAATTTCACCAGATTTGAGCCCCTTAGATTCTTCCTTTGAGGATACGTGAAAACATTGTTTATCAAACTCCAGTACAGGATCTCGCTGACCTCCGAAGGCAGATAATAGTCGCTTGTAATGCAGCGGAACACATGGAGGAAGGTATAATACCGTCTTGATATTACAATAGTATGATGGTTACCCTGTCATTATTTGATTAGGAGATATTCAGGTTTCTTGGCGTAGTGATTCTTCGTGACACACCACGCAATAATGTCGACGTTAGGATGTTCTGAGAATTTTTTTAGAAAGAATCTCAGTGTAATAAGTTACGTCAATAAACTGAATTAAAATCAATACAACTATCACTTGAAAATCTTAAATATATGATACAATATGTTTGATTTTATTTTAATAGAAAATAAAAAAGAAAACAAATGTTAGACATATACATATATATTATACAATTGGGAAACTTAATATTAAAGTAGCCAACGTTGAAGTATGCATGGCTCAGTGGGTTATAGATAAAATATAATAATTTTTTTGAACAAAGAAAAACTTATAATAGTAGTCGTAATGCTATTAATAAAACGGAAAGGCGTCCTATAAAATACAGCTCATAGCTTTTAAAGACAATTAATGCTAGAAAAAAAAATGAAAAAATGTTCTAAATTAGTAAATTTTAAAAAAGTATAATTACCGGACTACGTCTCTGGATGAATGGGTTGGGGAAGAGTTGAGTGGTCTGTTGAGACATTATATTTACCTGATAGAAACAACGAAATTTCTTTTGCTTTGGTCGTCAAGAACACGGTTATGCTTACATTTGTGGCCACAAAAAAATTGGTTGATGCATTAAACGTTCCCAAATACAGCCAACTAGCGATTGCGGTTGAGATGTTCTTGTCATGTAGCGGAACGTCAGCCTGGCCCAGAAAAGTGATACTAACAATCTATAACTTAATAATGATGTTTGATAAAATTCAATGTAGGATCATTCAAAAGCGAGATAAATTGCTTGGTATTATTTTTCTTATAACAATGTGTAGAACTTATATACATTCAGAAACAATATAACAAATAATATAAATGGGAGCTAGATCTACAGAAGTCAATCCGGAGAGTAATGAAGCGTTAATCCGGCCTTTCCTAATCCCCTGGGGTAGACAGGTGCCCCGAAAATCACAGCCGCAATCGCTTGTTGGTAGCAGTACGTCTAACGACTGTCCCACAGGAAGATACACACAGTCATCGTTGGAAAGGGAGGTGTTTTTGGTGGGTAGAATCCCACACTACTATCCAGTGCGGACCCTGAGATAGTGTCTTTAGAAGATTTTCACCTGCCCTCGCAAAAAAAAAGAAAAAAAAGCAGTACGTAGACCTATAATGGATGTCTGCAAAAGTGTTCTACACCAGTGAAGGAATAATTGATATGGTGCGACCGTTCATGGAGTGACTAGAATTGGAAACCATTTGGTACAACAGGTTCGAGTTTTAAACTAATTTATCAGTGTGATCTAGGAGTAAACTCCCGGTTTAACTGCTCTGTAACCTTTGTTCGTGCTACAGTAGTTTGTAAAGAGTTTTATTATTGAAATAACATGGTACCAGTGTTAAACACATTCCCGGGAAGTAGGTACACTTAATTACTGAACGATTCAAAATTAATCTAAGAAGACATTAAGTTGTTCCATAGATTCTCATGAAAATCAAAGCTTCAAGGATGTGAAAAGTCTAAAAGATACAGCTTGTATTGTTTTGTGTTTATATCCAATAAATTATTAACTTGTCATATATAATAATAATATAACTTTAAATTAATTAAATTTTACATTAAAAATCTACTTAATTATTATTTTTAACTATAATTTATTTCATTACGGTTATTTACACTAAATTACCATGATTTCGAGTTTATTAATATAAAATTATTTTCGAGTCATCTTTTAACTTCGTTTTTAAGGGATTTCTTCAGTTGAGCAAATAGTCTGTAATTTCATGGAGCCAGGTCAGGACAGTAAGTCGGATATTTCAATGGTGTTCATACAAGTTTTATGATATCATCCTCTTAGCACAAAAATTTTTAACCCCACGTTTATCATGATTCTGTTAACATTTGCTTCTCCTATTTCAACTTAAAGTGACAATTCTTTCACTATGATGAGTTTTTTATCCAAAACCATGTATGTATATTATCAGTTGTTAGTGCAGTGTTGGGTCTGCGGTTGTGAGGAGTATCACGAATATTTGGCGTGTTCACTTTCACCATGTGATCTGCTTGCAGCATCTTAATACGCGTAATCAGCCTCTTGTAAATGTTTCCCATTATAGTTGCTGTTGACGAATGTGAAGTTCAACAGCCATCTTGAAGATATTCTATGAACACAGCTGGGAACGATGTATCTGTGGAAGATACAGAATAAATAAATAAGTAAAAGTGATTAGTTATTTCTGAATGTTTATAAATCAATAAATAGTAAAACAGTTCATAAATATTTGAACTTTATTAGGAGTATGTCGTACAAGCGAAAATTTTCATCTGCAATTTCTTTTTTCCTTTAATTCACACCAGCAGATGACGTTCCAAATCAGGAGTTAGCTATCGTGTAATAACTACTGTTACATTAATTTCGTATTCAAACTTTTCTAGTTTTGTTTTTCTTTCTTTCTTTCTCCATGGCTCTACAGCCCATTGAGGGCCTGGGCCTACCGAGTCGACTGCGGACTGTCATCTTGCATGACACATTCCGAGTTTGGAGTGGCACAGGGTCAGCGTACCGATCCTCCAACAGTCTTAATCCCAGTCTTCACGACCATGACGACACAAACATCCAAGCCCATGCCAGGATTCGAACCCGGGACCTCTGGGTTGTGAGGCACTACACCACAGGCGGTCGGATTTCTAGCTTTTATTTATTTAAAATAATGTGCATAACTTCTGGAATGATTCTCGTATATTAACAGCGGGTAATTAGCATATAATGTCATTTTAAATGGTGATTCTGAATTAAGTTCATTTCGATGTTTACGTAAATGTAATTGATAGAATTTTTCGGCAAATTTGTAAAAGAAAAAGAAAAGCCGGGTTGCAGAAAATGAACACGGAACGGCTTATTTACCTACTTCTATTTCACCGTGGGTAAATCTACCTGTATCGTTACTATTGCGAGTGTTTATATTGGAAGCTTTAGAGCATAAACTGTTGACAGAGCAGCAAATTGATCTGTGCGCGTGCTGTGCAGAAGGCAAGTAAATATGGGAGTGTGACCTAGAAGGCGGTCCAGAAGCTAGCGACTGGTTCATGTCATCCCGTCGATGCCCTGCAGCGCGCAGCAGCGCAGATAATAATTACACGCGTCCTTTCGCCTCCCTTCCTCCTCCGCCGACTCCCCCCCCCCTTTCCCCGTCACCTCCCCCTCAGAAACAATCGCGCAACGACGACGCGCCCACGGGGACGCGGCCGATGTCGTTACACGCCGTTTACGGACGTCAACGCCGCCATAAATCCGTCCTAGCGACCAATTCCTCCCACCGTTGAACCACCAAAGTCACACCTTATATCTTAGCTATCCTACCGAGACTATTTCTGTTCACTCACAAAACATTAATCCTGCGCGTATTAAACCATTACGGGCTTTAATTCTACACTCTTTAATCGTAATCAGTTCCTGTTCCGTGCTAAAATCAATGTAATGAAATTGAGCTATCCCAATTCACAATAATATTATTTATATTCAAATATACTCGTTCTCACTGTCACGAAACAGTAGGGTAGATTTAGTGGGTTTATTCTTCTTACCCTATACATATTGCCGCATATCAAGACCTGCAGTGATGGCAGAGGGGTATAGAGCCAGACTGCAGTAACGTAGATTCTGGTTCGAGTCCCACCCGACGCAAACATTTTTATTTGTTTACTTTATTTACATTGTTTGCCTTTTCTTTCTAGTAATTTCTGTTTCGAGAATGTTCTTCTTCTAGAATATTCCATGTATTATATTAATTGGACTGGATTCCAAATCGGAATGTCTTTCGCAGTACGAGCTTTGTACAGCACTTAGCCGTTGAATAAACGCATATAACCTCTACGTGTGTGTGTGTTATTGAATTTCACGATCCCTCAGAAACGTGACAATATTAATTTCTGTTGTCAAGTAGGATGATGACTGATGACATGGATGGATAATTACCAAGTTAATTGAGGTACTAAGCGTCGGAGCGCCTGACTACTTCTTTGACAGAGTCAGTGTTTAAATGACAGAATTACGCATATACAATTTTGCTTTTGTGATTATTCGCAGAATTATTTATTTAACTTTTTCATAATTTCAATATTAGATTATTTTCGGTACCACATAGTTGTTAACCATTCACCAAAATTGGTTTTACAGCTACTTTATACATTAGAAAATGGCTTTGCAGAGACAATTTTGAATTTCTCCCTATGGGCTAATAATATTTACTTAATTTATAATTTACTACTTTCCTCATATTCCATATATGAGTTCTACAAGTCTAAGGGAATATTAAGGTATTTTACAGCCCCAGCTTATTATTCAGTGCAACATGTGGGCATATTTGTCTTCGTTTGGTAAAGGTTATATGACTAGACTTCGTTTAGTTTTCACGAATTCTCTACTTTTCCATCCCGACTGAAATTTTATCCAGGTGTTGTAAGATTTGAGATTCTTGGAGGGGATCGTGGTGTGCAGCCATTATAACAGTGACGTCGACAAAGGTTGTTAAAATCAGTTTCAGTAAGAGTTCTCATTTGTCATGGACTGGGAACGCGAAAACAATCAGAATGGTGTTTATTCCACGGCTGTGGAAGTCGCTCAGTTTATGTCTGATATTCAACATGCCACTTAAGTTGCACTTCAGCTCCAGTTTAGGGAGGTGTAGGTGGTTTAAAGACAATACTACGAAATCTGGACAAAATTACGGAAGCCACTGTGTTTCTTTCTGTCAATCAAAATTTCGGTTACGTTTCATTTCAAACTCTAGGAGTGGAGTGAAGGAGATAAAAATAGCTTAGCACATATGCGAGTGGCGGTGGTATTTTAAAACAACTTTCCAAAGCGCCCCTCATAGGATAGCGTCACTGACGAAGCCCAGAACGCCTAATTTCTACATCTAATCTCAGTTATTGGGGCGGTTTAGGGGCATTTCTTAGAAGTAATATAAAACTCACTGACATTGGTGTCCATTCGAGGGTTGTAGAAATCGCTGAATTAAATTCAGCGGTTCACAATCTGGTTTAAATTGTAGTTCACTTCCTAGATGTAGCAGTGGAGAAGTAAAGGATAAATATAATTTGAAGACAACAAACACTGGTGTCGGGGATATTGTCAGCTCAACACATCAGAGAATAAAACATTTCCGTTTATCGACTTACTTTAAGTTGCTATGTTGTGAATTTATAGTATTGTATGAATCATTATGCCCGTCACGAAGAAAATTCACTTTCAGTAAACTTAGGAAGCGAATTTTATACCGGACTAATACTTGGCAACCCCGGGAATTAAGTTAATAAGGCGATAAGATTCGAACAGCACAGGACAATTAGTTTAGTATCTAATGCTTACAAAATAGTAACAAAAATAGTAGAAAGCAGAATGTAACGTCAAATAGAATGCGAGTTAGGAGATCAGTTTGGTTGTAGGCAGAACGTAGGGACAAGAGAAGCAAAATTAACTTTGCAACTAATTTTAGAAGACAGGATAAGGAAAAACCGGCAGAAGTTTATGGAATTTGTAGATTTAGAAAAATCGTTTGATAATGTGAACTAGAAAACACTACCACGGATTTTGAAGGGAACAGCAATGAAATATCAAGAAAGAAGGCTTATTCATAACCTATACAGAAGACAGGCAGCATTAATTAGAATAGAAGATCAAGAAAATAAAGCCGTAATCAGAAAAGGAGTAAGACAAGGATGCAGTCTGTCGCCCATGCTCTTTAACTTACAGAGAGAACAGGACATGAAGAAAGTTAAAACGGAATATGGAAAAGGAATCATACTGCAAGGAGAAGAAATAAACACCCTACGCTTTGTCAACGATATTGTAATATTTGGGGAGTTAGAAGAAGACTTGGAAACCATAAAACTGGCATGAACGTGGTCATGGACGAAGAGTTCAATATAAGTATTAATAGAGGGAAAACCAAGGCAACGGAGAGTAGTATGGGAAACAGTGGAATAACAAAGGGTGTTAGATTGGGAAGGGATATTTTGAAGAAAGTCAGAGATTTCTGATACTTAGGCAGCGTAATAACTAGGGATAGTAGAAGTATAGTAGACATAAAGAGTAGGATAGCACAGGCAACGAAGGCTTTCGCGAAAAAGAGGAATTTAAATTCGGGTAATATAAGTGTCAGTGTTAGGTAACAGTTGCTAAAATTGTTCGTGTGGAGCGTGGCGTTATATGGTTGCAAAACGTGGACGATGGGAGTTTCGGAAAGGAAAATAACGGAAGCCTTTGAAATGTGGTGTTATAGGAGAATGCTGAAAATCAGATGGGTGGATAAAATCACTAACGAGGAAGTTCCAAACAGAAAAGGGGAAGAGCGAACACTATGGAGAACGTTGACCAAGAGAAGGGATAGATTAATAAGTCACGTTTTGAGACATGAGGGTCTTGTAAAATTATTATGAGAGGGAAGTGTGTGTGGTAAGAACAGAAGAGGGAGGCCAAGGATAGAATACGCTAAGCAGGTAAGGGAGGATGTGGGATGTGCTAGTTATAAAGAAATGATAAGGCTTGCGCAAGATAGGTTACCATGGAGGGTTGCATCAGACACGTCTTCGAACTGAATACAACAACAATGCAATAAGCTTACACTTTTAGGGTTGTCATAAATGTTTTTAAGAATTTGTAGCCATTCTTGCCGGGCCAAACTCAGGTTTCCTTTGGCAAACTACAAATCATACATTCAATATTCTGATTTGATTAGGAATCTCGATACTTCAGCTAAATGTTCCGACAGTAAGTTATACGCAGTGTTGGTGCGGGAATTGTGGAGGGAGGGGACCAATGTTGTGTTGTGTGCCTGCCAAGTGTTCTATGAACACGCAATCAATTCACGTCGATGCGCCGTAAAGAGTGGCACATTCTCACATGCTTCAGTTCGGCAACACGTAGACTGTCGAATTGTAGCTAGTTTGACGAATCTAAACACACTGTTCCTGTTCCTAAACCGACTTACTTTTACTAACAGACAATTTCTCGTACGAATTAATTACACCAGACAAAGCGAACAAGGAAAGGCGAATACGAGGAAGAAATAGACGATAGCTCTTACGGATCAAAACGTACCGGGCGTTGATGATTCTAGTGACGCTTCGGTAAGCCTAACAAGCGACTCCATTACGTCATAATCGATTTCGATGGTAACTCAAGAAGATACGCACCGAAGATAGGGCTTCCAAAGCATGACAAGAAAATATATCACGTAACAATAATAAGGAATGTAAGGTTGAATAAAAGAAAACATTACACAACGGTCCAAACGAAAAATTCTGTTAGAGTTTCACAGTAAACCGCCAACAGAACACAAACTGTTAAAAATGAAAAACACAAGAAAACTCTCAGCAAGTAATTTCAATTCGGGCTGGCATACTGCTTACGTTAAAATAAGGAAGAATGTTAAACAATCTTTGGCTGAGTTAACTTTTTTTCCAACAAATTGACTTATACTTCAAGTAATGTAAATAATTGGAAATCGCGCCATGTTAGATAAATTTATGTTTACAACTGAATGGGATGTAGCGTGGTTTGAACCAGGTGTTGTGGTAAGTATGCTGTGGTGTTTACTCTTTGTTTACACCGCAAAAATATTATTATAACAAGGAATTGTAAAATAATAAAAACAGTATATTTGATTTGAATATATTGCATTTAATTATGATGATAATAAAAATCGAAATCGTGGTATTACAATATAAAATTTCCAAAAGAAATATAACTCAAACTAAGTTTTAGTAAAAATATTAATTTACGAGTAAAATGTATTATCAAATTGGCTCAGTCGGTAAAGCAAAAAGAATCTATGCAGCTTCTAAACGGCTGCTTCCTGGAACGCGGGTGACGAACGGTATAATTGAAATAAAACAATCGCGAATCAACGAGAATGGTTTAAGTGGAAACCGGGTAAAAATGCCGTTACCAGATGTTCTGCGTGGTGACGTCGTTCTTGGTTTGCCTTTGCCGGAGGTTCCTCTGCTGGATCACGTCTTCTAGATCCTTTAGCACCTCTTCTTCAGATTAAATCTCCATCAAATGTTATCTTTTTGTTTTCCGTACTCCCATCAAATGAATCTTCTTTCTCGAAACATGCTGAATTTAACTTTTACGCATGTTGCTTCTTCAGCCACTGCTCTCTCACCCCGTCTTTCTCAGGACAGCTCCCAGGACCAACTGTCCAAATACAATACACTCCAGGCAATAAATAATGTTGTAAACGGCGACGTTTCCCGCCTACTCGGCCTTGACCGAACCACCCTCGCTTTACGTCCTGCTGTACGCGAATACCAAAAATTAAATTATTTATGCTTTACCGCTTCAATGTAGGGGTCATGAGTCACCACAATAGTGATATTTTAAAAGAGAGCTAAAGTATAATTTTTGTCTGTGTAAATATGACATACATGTGTCGCATAATTCTGTCATGTTTTCTATTACTTTTATTCTCAGTTGCTAAGCTTATTTGTTATTCCGCTTTATTTAAATTTTGAATACTTTTCTTGTTATGTCACTTTCAGAAAGTAAGTATTACGATTTGAGTTCGGAGTGAACCTGAAGGAAACGCCTCACATACCTTACGTAAGGGTCTCCAAATTTTAAAAAGGTTATTCCACTTAACGTATTATGACGCTAACTATAATTATTCATACCTTTTCGCATGCTATGAAAATGCTTTTTTTAGAGTGAAGGTTACATCACGGTAATCGACGTGGCCGCAAGGAGATCAAGGCAGCCATTATTTAACTAAGACCCGAGGGCTTCATTTCCTTAAAGTGATATAAGGCAAACTCTACTAAACCTTCAATTTTTTAGTTAGATTCTAGGCACTTGTCCCACGCTATATCGATGACCAGAATGGACATTTCTATGGGAATAAAGTTTTACTGTGTCTAGTTTAGGAGGCAGCTGGCAAACTGGTCCGTCATACAACATTTACCGTATACGTGTGCAACCCCAGAGCATACATGTGTCAAACGAGACCGAGGTGACTCAGCTTGTAGAAACCATAGGTCAGAGCCAGAAAGAAAAGAATGCTTCCCTTCTGAAATGTTCCACCTTTTCCTCCTGATGGTTGTGCAGTCTTGTAAGTATGTGCGATGAATGCATCACAATTTCTTACAACCGTGTCCAGACCATAGTTGTTGGTTATTAACAAAATAAGACCGGCTCTCTGCATGATCTCTGTGTATCAGTTGGTGTGGTTGATATTAATATAAAAGAAAAAATTAGCAACAAAATTGCATGTTAAATACCTTGAAAAAAATTGTAATACGATCGCAATCTCACAAATAAGTTACTGACGGTGAACCAAAATTCATAATAAAAGTCTGTATGTACAGTAAATTCAATTTATTAATAATATGTTTTTGATTTATCGGGCCCTTCATAGGAAATATCAATTTCTGTGAGAAAGAAAGATTTCGCTTGTAAAGTTAGTTGGGATCGTTTTCGTACTGCCGCATGCTCACTGCGAAGACTAATTCAATTGCTTCTGCCCGGACTCCGTAGCCAATAATGTAGATGAGCTGATGATGGTGACGGGGGTAATTGCGGGGGAGTGGTGGACTGTACACAAGACCAAGGTGGCCAATGAACGCGACGATAGTGGTTCATATTGGAATAGACGATTATCTACTTCATTATGCAACTCGATTCGCAGGGACTTCAGTAATAACTTAGGTGAGTTGACTTTAACGATTGCATTAATTAAAATGCTGTAGAATATTTGAGAGAAATTGACTTACGGATCTTGCAAAGCATTCTAGGAGATTCCGCAAATTCGAACAATCAAACTGGAACAGAGTGAGTTTAAACATATGTGTGCGCGCGTGTCTGTCTCCACCCCCCCCCCCCGTCTCTCTCACTCAAATTTGAACATTCAGAATGGCGCAAAACACAAAAAGATTTTGGTTTGATTAAGGGACTTGATTTCTGGTCTGGGTTTTCATGAACCGCAGAAAGTACGAAATAGTCCTTTGGAAGTAAACTCAAGTAAACCTCTAATTGTTCCATTAATAATACAATTAGTGAAAAGAAGTACAAATTGAATTTGAGGAAATCTTATAGACGTTTTATAGAAATTTATGAGCCGTTTCTGAGCGATATAAAACAACCTTCCGCTTTCTTTTCACAAGGAAACAGATGCACCGCTTTGAGTGAAACATTAAACCTTAACTCTAATCTACACTCGTAACTGTTTGGACAGGACCGTCGGTTGAAATGCAGGTTAACGTCTTTTTCTCTGAACTACTAAATAATTATGTAAAGTTGTCGTCCACAGTTTGGTCGCTTAATAACACTCAACTTGTTGCGACCTAAAATAATTAAATGAAAAAAGTAACATTAAGACTTCAATCTTTTCAATACACTTTTATTTAAGAGCACGTGTAATGTAGATTACCGAAATATGTGATCAAATATATTCAACGATCTTAAGCAGACCACGCGAATGTTTCTGTACATATTTCAATCTTCTTGACTGAAACGTTTCCGCAGTCCGTCATTGAACATTAATTTATTATTTTTGCTTTTAACAATATAATATAAATTAATATATACATTCTGTGTTGTTAGAAGTAGACTAGAAGATATAGGTACTGTGGTTTTATTACTTAGAGTCGAAATGTACCATAAAAAATACAAAATGATTTTAATTGTTTAAAATACCGAAAAAGATACAGAATGTATTCTGATTAATAGTATTGTAACACCCACTGTTTAAGTATATATTTTGATGGGCAGGCTAAATGATGAAATTCTTCTATAAAATTGTGACAAATTATTAAAATTTTTCTATACAAGATCGTGTTTCTACTCAGGGGATCTGGGCCTTTTAGAAAGGGCAATCCAGTGGGGCAATATTTATAGAAACCCGGTGTGCGTATGACCGAAAACAAAAGGGAAACGTGGGAATGTTTCCTTCCTTACTTTGGATTGAGGGTGGTTCCCAGGATCCGGTGTTGACCTTGAAGAGCGGCGACGCTAATTCCCAGCGTAACCAGGCGGCTACGATATTACTATTCAGAGAATTACACAGCCAAGGATAACAGAATATTCTCCTGGTACCTGGACTGGATTGCGATGTTTAATTGCCTTCAATTCACGGAAAATTAGCATAATAATATTTCAGCGTCTTGCTGTTGCTGTCGCCTCTGTCGCGGTTCTTCCATATCAGCCGTTCTGCACCAGACCAGGGGGGGGGGGGCGTGACCTCTCACCCCCACACATTATTGCCAGTCCTGCAGTGTTGCGAGGTCACTGTGGCCATCCAGAAACAGTCGCTGTAAACAGATCTTCAAAAGTATTCTAATATACTTGTAACTGCGCATTACAGTATCTGCTACTAAGTATTTATTTTTCTTTTTATGAACATTAGCACCAAGATCATAAGTACTTCTTTAAAAATGCATTTTTAAGTATAACTTTTAATGGTGTAAGTTTTGTAAATATGTAGATGTAACCCTTACTAATGTAGAAGTAAAAAAATGTCGATCGGACCAGGAACTCAAAGCCCTGACCTACCGCTTTCCGGGAGGGCACTCTACCACTGGGTTAATGCGTGTTGACGTCCAAAGACCAATTCGACATCCCTCCATTCCTGTAACCTACAATTTATTATCACACTCTTCACAATTTAATGCTAGGAACACAGTGAAGAACGGACATTGAGTAAATTGATCATAGGTGCATGGAATTCAAGTAAAGGCAGTGGAATGCTTCACTTGAAGCTCATTGATGACGGTCGACATGTTTCCATTCTTGTCTTTCTTCTAAATTAGCTGAAAGCTTTCGACGACCTTGAATTGAACACTGCTAATGAATGGCATAAAGTTGTACGAAACTGATCGCGCTGTTGAAAATATATTAAATCTGCAATGGTTATGGTCGAGGCAGTTATATGTCCACTATTAGACGTCCAGAATTGTAGGGCTAATAAAGATTGAATTGACATTTCGAACAAAAACCAGAGTAAATGTTCCCTTTGTGTGATTTACAGTCCGCGTCGGAACTCTGATCGGTAAGGAATAATAATATATCTACAATAATAATCATTAACGGCAGACGAAAAGTAGATATAAAAAGTCGAATAGCACAAGCAACGTAACTTACGACAAAAAAATTCTTACATGTAATATTTGGAAAGTAGGGAACTATGGGAGCGAAAATTGGACAGTTGCAGCACAAAACAGAAAAATAATAGGCGCCTTTGAAATGTTTTGATACATACGAATTCTACAAGTTAGGTGTATAGATATAACCACAAATGTGGAATACTTGAGTTGATATTTGTGAGTATAGAACGTTATGGAGGACACTGACAGTAAGAAGGGCTACATTTTGAGGCACAAATTACTCATTAAATTATTATTAGACTGAAGTATGAGAGTAAGAATAGAAAACACAGGCTAAGGTTAGAATATGTTAGGCAAATGAAGCTGTATGTAAGCCGCAATAGTTATTCGGTTATAAAAATAATAGCGCGGGATAGAACTGCAGTAAACGAGTGTGACTAAAACAACAAAAAATAAATGGTATTATAATCAATAGTGTGATGGATCCTTCGCAGTACTTGGCAAAGTAAATTTTTTGCTCAACTAATATTCAATTTAAGAGTAGGTGGATATATTTACAATAATACATTCTTTCTCTGTATTTTTTTTCGCTGTATTTGTATTAGGTCCTTGAAGTTTCGGAACGATTTCGAGATCGCCATCTTCTATATCCTACCGTGTATTTTTTCTTTAAGTGGAACTTGATCGCCGTACCGATTCTCCTTCAGTCTTAAACCCAGTTTAGTTTACTATGACGAGAACAACCATCCGTGCCAGGATTCGAACTCGTAGCCTCTGTGATGTGAGGATATATCATGACAACAGTTCGACAAATATGTAATGCGTGTTAATAATTATAAAGATAGGAATATAGTAGATAATAATTCAAATAAAATATTAATCAATTGGTGCTTTGTTGTTTCGTCCGAATGAAGACCCAGACCCAAATCCTACGTTGATCGGCCCCCTGGAAGTGATATTCATCCAACATATTGCGAAACTGTCAAATAATTCTGAGGTATGCGTTTCCTTCACAGAGTTTGCTCTTATGCTGCTATTAATTCTTTCATTAGGCCCAGTATCGTTTTGTAACGTTGCGTGGGCGCAATTTCATACAACGGCAGAGATAGAAAATTGCTTTATCCACCAATTTCTGCGAGTAAAATTTGTGAAGCCTCCAACATGATTATAATATAGGGAGACGTAATATTTTTCTTTTTACGGGAATTAACGAGCGATGAGCTGCTCCTTGGAATTCAAGGTGTAAGGCTGCGAAGAATTTCAAATGCGGCAGACGATCCGGTAGTTGACTCGATTGTTAACTCTTGATGAGGATATCATGCGCAAAAGTAAATCCTTCATCTGGAACATCACAATAATCTGGTTGGTAAATGTGGACTTGTTATTCTGAAGGTACGGTTACACGAAGGCGAACACTAATGAAGCGAACGCTCACCAGTGTTCGCGGTGGTTCGCAACTAGAGCGAATAAATGTGAATCGTCTTGAATAAAACGCTGTTCCCTGTTGTTCGCTGTTGCTCCAAGTTAACAATGTACGTGTACCTTGAAAGGTACGGTTACATTGCGAACGAACGACGAGTGATCACCCTGAAGCGGACGCCGAATCGAATTCCCTTTGATGATTCCCTGCGAAACCGACGGAACACCAGCGAACAGGGGCGAATGGCGTTAGCTGCCACTCGTTCACTGGTCACACCAAAGCGAACTTCGCGGTCGCTAGTGTTCGCCTTGGTGTAACTGTATCTTAATATGTAAAACGTGCTGAAGTCAGTTTTTATATAACTACGATAAAATTACTGGATAAATGTCGGTCAACGATATCATCTAAAGGAACGATAATTTTCCGAGTGAGTTTGGAAAAATTTATGGAACTTGGGTCAACATCTAATAGATAAGTTGTTCAAACATATGAAATTCGACGAGCAGTCGCCACGAACGGACGCGTTTCTCAGCACTCTCCGCAGAAAACGCAAGGTTAGTAATACGTCAGTAATACGTGTGTCTTATGGAATGCGGTCGCAACAGTCCGCGCGTAATCAAAGAGCGAAAATGCGCCTATTCACAAACTGATATAGTAGACGATCAACTAGAAAACGAAAATATGGAGTTCGTAGATGAAAGTGAGACCCTAGAAAATTACCAAAAAGTCAAGGAGCTAGAAAAGCAATTAACTCAAGCTCTAGACGTAGTTAACACGATTAGAAAAGAACTAGCTAGCCTGCAACAGAAAAATTACATTCCTGAAAATTCGGATGAAGAGGATGAGCTAGTAAATAGAGAAACAGCATGGCTACTCCCAAAAAATAAGAAGAGAAAAGCCTCGGAATCACCTGAACAAATTAAACCAAATCAAATCAAAAACAAAATCATTGCAACTAAAGTTCTGAAACCTCCTCCAGTGATAATAAGCAACGTTAAGGATTACCAGAAAATTAAGCAAAATCTGGAAGATATCAAGGTAAACTACAAAGCCTCAATGATGAATAATAATCAATTAAAAATTAATGTTAGTGATGAGGACGCATATCGTATTTTAACCAAAAATATGCGAGAACAAAACCATGAATGGCACTCCTATGAAAGTAAACAGAATAGGCCAATCCGAGTTGTAATAAAAAAATTACATCCAACATGTGACGCAAGAGAAATGGAAGAAGAATTAAGAGAAAAAGGATTTAAAATTATTAAAGTTGAAAACAAAATTAAAAAAGTATTTAAAAAAGATCAAAAACCTGAATACATCAAGCTGCCGCTGTTCATAGCAACATTTGAAAACACAGAAGATATTAGAAAAATCTATGAGCTTCAATATTTAGCTCAAATGAAAGTAAAAGTGGAAGCATGGAAATCCAGCAAAACGATACCACAGTGCAAAAAATGCCAAAGATACGGACATACGCAAAAATACTGCAGCAGAATACCTAAATGCGTGAAATGTGCAGGAAATCATCTCACAGCAACATGCACTAAGCCAAGGGATACTCCAGCCAAGTGTACAAACTGTCTTGGAGACCACCCTGCTAATTACAGAGGGTGCGTTATAGCAAAAGAACTACAAAAAATAAGATTTCAGCAAACACAGAAGAAACAAGGTACAGAGCAAGCAACAAAAAGCTTTACATCCAAAAGAGTGACAGGGCAAGTCTCTTTTGCAGAAGCTGCCAAAGGAAACCATTTACCACAAAGAAAGTCTTCACAACCAAACAATCCAAAAGAAGACAAGACTATGGAACAAATGATGAAGCAGATGATGTTAATGCTACATCAATTTAATGAAAGACTTGAAAAAATAGAAGCTAGAGAGACAGGAGCAATTCCAAAAGGTAAATAATGCAACAACACGAAATAAAGATAGCGACCTGGAATGCTAACGGCCTCCTGAACAAGAAAGCTGAGCTAGAAGTATTTCTGAACTCTCAGCATATTGACATATGTCTGGTGTCGGAAACACACATGACGACACAAGCATGCGTTAAAATTAGAGGCTATAAAATTTATCATGTGACTCATCCACACAACCAAGCTAAAGGTGGTAGTGCAATTTTAATTAGAGAAACTATTCAACATTACGAAGAAAAACACATACAAAGAGAAGAATACCAAATTACTACAATAACGATTAAATCCACCAAACAGAATGTAAAAATTGGTGCAGTATACTGTCCACCAAGATACAATTTAAAACAAGAAGACTACAAAATCCTCCTACAACACATGGGTGAAAGATTCGTAATTGGAGGAGACTATAATGCAAAACACACAGACTGGGGAGCAAGACTAACTACGACTAAAGGAAGAGAACTAAGAAAGGCAATTAGAATGATAGGGGCTAACTTTCAGTCGACAGGAAAACCAACATACTGGCCCACTGACAGACATAAGATCCCGGATCTATTAGATTTTTTCATTACAAGAAAAATATCACCGAACTTCATAGATACCGAAGAAAATTACGATCTTAATTCCGACCATTCAGCTGTCATTCTAACACTAAGCGGACGAATAATAAAGAAAGAAGCCAAACCACGACTCGTTAATAAAACTACAGACTGGGAGAGCTTCAGAATAAATATACAAGATGAAATTAACCTAAATATAAACTTAAAAACAAAAGAACAACTGGACAGCGAAACTGAAAAATTTACCAGAATTTTACAAACAGCAGCCTTTAACAACACCCGGAAAATTACACATATTACAAAAGCAGTCAATTACCCAACTGAAATACGAAACCTAGTCAGAGAAAAAAGGATAGCTCGGAGAAGATGGCAGCAAACAAGGCACCCAGACGATAAGAATATCCTTAATAACAAAACACAAAAACTGAAACGCGAAATTCGAAAGTTCAAAGAGGACTCAATCAGACAATTTCTATCAAACCTAGCTGTAGAAAAAGACTCAGATTATTCATTGTGGAAAGTCACAAAAAGAATTAAGAGACCAATAACATCAATACCTCCTATCAGGAAAGGACTGGAAGATTGGGCGAGAGATAATAAACAAAAAGCAAACTTATTTGCTAAACACCTTGCTGACACTTTTGTACCGAATAAAATTCAAACAGATAACGTTCTCGAAGAAGTTGATAATACTGCATCTAAAGAAATAAAGCCAGTATCCCCAAAGGAAGTCGCAAAAGAAATAAAATTTAACTTAAATTCAAAGAAGGCGCCAGGATTTGATCTGATAACAGGACAAATATTAAAACAGCTACCAAAGAAAGGTATCCTCATGCTGACATACCTGTTCAATGCAGCATTCAGATTGAAGCACGTACCTGCCAGTTGGAAAGTAGCTGAAGTAATAATGTTACCAAAACCTGGTAAGCCACCACATGATGTCAAATCATACAGACCGATATCACTCTTACCAGTAATTTCAAAATTGTTCGAGAAACTTCTGCTCAAAAGATTAAAAACGTTCATACAAGAAAGTAAATTAATCCCAGATCATCAATTTGGCTTCAGAGAAAAACACTCAACAATTGACCAAGTTCACAGGATTACTGATATAATAGAAAAAGCGTTAGAAGATAAATTAATCTGCTCAGCGATATTTCTTGACGTTGCGCAAGCATTCGATAGAGTGTGGCATCAAGGATTAATATATAAGTTGAACAGAATGCTGCCCAAACAATATGTGGAAATTATAAACTCCTACATATCTAATAGACTCTTCCGAATCAAACAAGAAGACGAATACTCTGACTTAAAAGAAATTCAAGCAGGGGTACCACAAGGAAGTGTTCTTGGACCAGTACTGTACCTGCTGTTTACAAGTGACATCCCAAAATTAGATGACGTGAAACTCGCTACGTTCGCTGACGATACAGCGATATTAGCAACGGGGCACAATCTAACAACATCCACAGAAGTACTACAAGTCGCTACTAATACTATATATGAATGGACCAGACAATGGAAAATTAAATTGAATGAATTAAAATCCATTCATGTAAACTTTACGAATAAAAGAATGACTGACCCCCCATCTCTTAACATAAACGGAACCACAGTACCGTACGAAAATAAAGCCAAATATCTAGGTATGACATTAGATACCAAGTTGAGATGGAAAGAACACGTAAAAAAGAAAAAGGAAGAACTCAACATAAAATACCGACAGTATAGATGGCTCATAGGAAGATATTCCAACCTGTCTTTGTATAACAAAACTTTGGTGTATAACCAAATTATTAAACCAACCTGGTCGTATGGTATACAACTATGGGGATGTGCAAAAGAAAATAATATCAATCAAATACAGACATTCCAAAATAAAGTTTTACGTGCCATGGTGAATGCCCCATGGTACATTAGAAACGCTGATATCCATAAAGACCTTGCCATTCCAACTGTCAAAGAAGAAATTAAAAGATTTGCGGGCAAGCACGAAGAAAGGCTTCGCCGGCATGAAAACACAGAAGTTCTTCAGCTCTCGGACAATAAATACCTGTTCAGAAGACTCAAGCGAAGGAAACCATTTGAATTAGTATGAGTGACAAATTACAAAATAAAGCACGCTGCGTGAGCGTGAAATACAGTCATAGGACAACAATGAAAACTAAAGGATGTCATTGGACTAATTTAGCTAATAAGTAACTAGATATAAGAATTAACAAAATAAAACTAATGGTTGGTCTCTACAGACCAGTTTTAGTTACGGAGGTGGTTTTTAGTGGGTAAAAATCCCACACACCGTGAAGTACGGGCTTCACGGCGTCTTTCTGAAGATATGAAACCAAATTTGTAGCAGAAATGGAGTGAAAAAAAATTAAAACCGTTCATCGGGGTACAATCACTGATAAATGTGAAGGATCAACAAATGTCGTTAAATTGACACGTTTTAGAGATTTATAAACTGAAAAACTGATTGTCAGTCCAAGACGTAGAAGACCAAAGACATATAAATACTTTATAGCGCACATCTCTTTATTTAGTTTAATTAGTTTTTCTTTATATCTTAATCACGTCCAATGTGCGCCGGTGATTAGTTAATTATTATATTTATTTCAAAATTCAAAATTTTATACTAGGAATATTTATTTGCGGCTGGAATATGCAAGAGATACAGGCAGAATTCTAGGACGGATCTTCCGGGTTAAAAATAGCATAGTTTCATTGTAGTGAAATTTACAACAAATTTTGTTGGGGGGATGTTGAGCCAGGTCCCCGCCAATCAGGGGAGCCGGAGTATAAGAGAGAGAGAGAGGGGGGGGGAGTGGAACTGGCAGAAATTTTGGGATAGGAGAAAATTTGATTATTCTTGGCTGGTGTTTGGTAGAGAGCGGATGGAGAAGGGTTCGGCAGAAGAATAGCAGGATCCACGTGGGGACTCAACCGAATATTGCTCCAATTCTTTGGGCAGCTATCCCGGTAAGCCACCGAAAGGTTTCATCCTAGAAGTATTGCCATAATCAGTTTAATTTTGCCTTTTGATAGAGTCCATTTATTTTGATCTTTCTCGAGTTTCCACCGTAAACTCGGTAACTTTGGGAGAAAGGATTTCCATGCAGAACAGCCGGCATATCATGGTTTAACATTAAATACATATATAGTTCCTTTATAAATAGTTTTGTGTATCTCTTTTAATTTTTATAATAAATGTTGTAAATTTTATTCTTATTGATTTCCATTTCATCTGAAACACGTAAATTGCTATGAAAAATCGTTGAATAATAGAGTTCGTTTAAGACTGTGAGCAAATTTAATTCATTAAATTAACAATAATGAGATGCTTACTAGCAACGATGTCCAGTGGCGTCAGGCATTCACTCGTAAGTTTCTGAACAATAATCTGCCTAAGTTTAAATGTTATCTGTGGTGCTGTGGAGGCTGAAAGTCTCTCCTCGGGGGTGGTTGCGACGAGCTAGAGAACGGCACCGAGGCGATGACGGCCACAGTGACACGAGCGGCGGCGCGGCGGGAGGCGGAGGATGACGACAGACGGACGACGCGGAGATGAAGAGAACGTGGGTATCGTGGAAGGGGCAGGCAGCTACATCCATTCCAGGTAAATTGCCGCAATGGTGTAGTTAAAACTGAACAGTTCTTGACAGCGGTAAATTTATGATTACAGGTTTCGATATTATAATTGAAACCATTTTAAGTTTAAACAACAAATAAGCAATATAAAACGTAAGAACTGAAATAAATACATATGAATTGTAGATTACGTTACTTACCTCGTTTGTAACAGGCTGCTAGCGCAAAATTGTATTAGGAAAAAAAGATAAATACATAACGCACCGAGAATCAAAAATGGAAGTAACCAAAATATATCGGATTCTGTGAACGGCTTGTTAAAATTCTCTGCCATTTCAATTTCCTCTTATATTTAACAGTTACTTTCAAGACAACATTATTAATGAAAACGAGCTTAATATAATAATAAAAATAATAATGATTGGAAACTGCAATAAAAATAAATATATTGAGTACATAATTTTACTAGTTAATATATTATCTTGTAGAGAGGTGTGTTTGAAACAATAATTAAAGTAAATTAAGAAAATATTTGGGTATTCATTAACACAACCTTCACAAAAAATATATGCAGTGTAATGTACAAATGTTTACTAAATTATTAGTGGGCTATTTTATTTCATTTTAATTGAATAGTTTTGTTAAACAAAATTTTCATAACTGCAAAAATCGAGGTTCAGGTAGCGGAAGGCCTGGCATCACAGCATCCATTGAAGTGGCCCTTTGAGAGATTAAGAAGCCGCGGGTAACCCAGCCAAGGTCATAAATATGTCGGAGAATAAGCTCCGATCTCAATATTTTGACAAATCTGTGTAAAAGATATTAAATAAGCGTCTTGAAAGTGTAAATAATTTACATCTGTTTCTTAACTTTTCTGGGAGGTCGCAGAGCGCATTCTTAGGAACAAAGACCTACCCTCCCTTTTGTATGCGAGAGGAGCTCATTGAAAAAAGGGGTCGCCGTAGAAAATTTGGGAATGACGGGCTACCGGAAATATCCGTAGATAATTAGAAGCACTGTTAGAAAACGGAAGTACTGTGGAGAATTTGGAATGTTACGGAAGGATGAGTAACATATGCAGTATTTAGGCCCTGCAAACTGAAATTTTTACTATTCGCTGCAATTTTCCAACTGCAAGCCAATAGAAGACTTTGGTGGACAACATCTCATTGGTGGCTCGGGATTGTGTAGCTTCCGACCGAAGTTACGAGGGAAGAGAATTTTGAAGGAGGGCACAGAAGTCGTTGGGAGATCGGAGAGAGATAATGTCGGGAGAGCAGAGAGAGAAGTTCTTGGGAGACAAAAGGGAGATGAAGTTGAGAGCCGGAATGCTGATTGGAAACTATCCTGGTAACCGCCTGGAAGGAGAATACGGGAGCCAGCCCAGACGGAGATGATCTTGTCGCAGCCACCAGCCAACCATCATACGACGAAGCACAAAGAAACAGATGTATTTTTCGGTATCGTGCCTATATATTTTTTGATTTTAAGAGTTCACATTGCCACAAGGGGAACAAATTATGCTTCTTCGTTTACCCCACTGTGAAACCTAGAGAATAAATGCTAATCAATTGTCTTTTTTTCTTAAGATATCTAAAACTTTGTAAGTAACTTTGATGTTTCATTAAGATTAAAACTTATGATTTATAAACTTAAACATTTCTATTCTTTTAAATATTTCTCATCAATAATATCATATAATATTATTAAATTAATAACTTCAATTAACTCCGCTCAAAAAAACAGTCATTACATCTGTAATACCTCCCACAGAAAGTGCAGTGCGTGAATTTTCGCGACTTTTGGGGAGAAGTCTGAACCCTGTATTGGGAACGCCTATTGGCTAAAATTCTTGGATACTCGCCGCGATAGCGGAAAATCAGAGGTTTAGAGACAGTTGTAATTGAGGAGTTAATTGCCGAGAAGAAGTGGTTGTTAAGTAGTCGAGAGTTGTTATCAAGTTGTTGTAGCTGAAGTGAGATGAACATTTCAGAGAAATTAGGTTAATGTAATTTCATAATGTAAGCGTTGGGCAGCAGTTGTTAATTTGTTGCGTGGTTAGGAGAAGGAATTCAGAGAGAGCAATTACCGAAATATGGCAAAGATTTTAAATAAGTAAATAAGGGAGTTCTAAAGATAGTATTTGCTGGAGTGGTATTAATAATTCAGACTTGACAGTGGTTAATATTATTTCCGACAGTTAGTTAAATTGTTGAGCGCACGCGGAACACCTGGCGGTAACAGAGACGATGTATTCTTCTAGATTTTTCAGCGGCGCTGGTTACGGCCCTTCCGATTCCAGAAGATTTCAATAACTCCAAAGGTTTCGGTGTTGATGATGTACCTACGAGTGCCGGTGTCAGCAATGGTAACGTACAAATGAACTATAAATCCCCAAAGCCATCAGCTAAATGCCACAGTGGTCATCGCCACCAACAGTTTGTATTCGAAGTAATAAATACCAGGTATTTAAGCCCATCACCCCTGAGAAAAAGAACCAGTTTTGTTTTTTGTTATTATTGATTTTTAACTGTAAATTAATTTTCTATAATGAATATATTTTTAAAGAGCAGGAAGATAAATTTTATTTGTTGTTTTTTAAATAAATATTCAAGAATTTTAAACTTTCTTATTATTTATTTTCCTTTCTGTCTTAATTTAAATTAAAATAAAAAAGCCGTAAAGCGTTAGAACAAAATTATGGAAAATTATGTCTATTTGGAGAAGTGATAATATCACTGAAATATTTGTTTAAAACATGGTCGAAAAACAATTCCTTGACGTCAAGTATTGAGAATCTTCACAGCGTACCTTGATTAAAGCGTACTCTCGTCTCTGACTTTCTCTTTCTTCTTCGACTAGAATGGCCTCCTCTCTCGTTTTATTCAACTTCAGAGACCTGAATGACGGTTCTTTATAGCATCACCACTGTGAGAAATATAGAACATTTCTCCCAATCATCCCTAGACCACGAAATGCTATTTTTTATGCAACCACGTGGACCAAATGGTTTTCAAACATTTCGAGGTGTCTCAGGTTCCTAGTTTCCACGCAAATGTATTGCTGGAAAACTCAGGTCAATACCATAAGTGGCAAAATAACATCCCTGTGGATTAAACGCAAACGACAGATCACTGGAGTCAGGTTCAGTTCCCAATATTTATTAATTTTATACTACAGGTTGAAGAAAAACTTATATCTAATAGTATTTCGTTACAATATTATTCGCAAAATATACAATACATGCGCATGTGAAACGTTGCTCCGGCTTGTGGAACGGACTAATCTAAAATGCATTGAACAGAATTTAGAAAACAAGAAATAGTTACTAAAAATACAGATTTAGAGACTTAAAAAGGAAATAAAATGATTAATATTGTGTTACAGTTCAAAAAAGGTTGAATATATTTCTGAACGATCACTGCTTCTGCTCTTACGATGAGTATTATACGTAAAGAATTATTTATATTCAATTTCATACATACAGATAATTCATAAATTAAAATACGAGGTAGAATTTTCTATGCTATTAAATAGTGGACTGCATTAATTCTTACTGTTTCTTTTACATAAGGCTCCGTTTTTGTGGTTTCTGCAGTGGTTCCTCAAAGGATAATTCCGTATTTAATTTGGGAATAGAAATATACTAAATATACCATTAGCCAATCTATCCTTGCTGATTTGATTTGAAATAAACTCAATAGGTTACATTTTAAATAATTTGTAATGTTTAAATTCCATCTAGATAGATAGCCATAAAAAGGCAAATATTTGATGTAAATATAACTTTTGAATCAAATTTTATTGATGCCTTAAGAGATTTTTTGTATGTTATGGAAGTTTATTCTAACATTTTTCTTGGGTTTCAGTATTCATCTACTTTCTATGAACCCAGTATTTGAATTTGACATCGTAATATCTATATCCTGCTAAAATGTATCACAGTTTCTTCCACGCATTAATAAGTTCCTTACAGCAGCATACAGGACTGGATGTGCACTGCGTAACCGTCAAGGAAGATCATATAGTATAGTATAAATATTTGGCCGCTGGCGAAATGGTTCGGATGGATAAACTTCGGTCACAACATTTTGACACGTCTGGCATTTTCTCACAGCAAGTGAAATGCCTTGATGCACGAGCTATCGAAACTTTGGGAGAGACGTGTTAAATCAGTATTGGGAACTAGAAACTGTAAGAGCTGTAAAGTCGTGGATATTTATGTTCTAATTGTGAATTCTATTAGGTCCGTGTATGCTTGGTTGGAACTGATGAAATCCTCCTTGGAGTAACCTTTTATCCAATTTTTTCTGACTGCTGTAAGGTTGAGACATTCAAAAATTAGACGTGGGATTGATAACTGTATGTTACAATGATGACAACTTTGATAACGACCCCTGGAAAATAAGAACCAGAGAGTTAATTTTGAACCCATTATTCCCATTCTTGTCTCAGTTTTGAACAACTTCGAGATAGGATACCAGAAATATTTATGTAAATATTTGTCAACAAAGTCAAGTGGCTCGTCGTATTCGCAATAATTTCAAGTATTACCATTGGTCCGTGTTCATCCCAGTGCATCTACCCTTTTTGTGACGTTACCTGCCCTTGATTGCGACGATCTAACTTTTACGATCGTGTTTGGGGGCACAGGAATTTTCCCTTGCCTGAAACTGAACACCTTTTAGGCGCCGGCTGTCTAGCAAGCCACGATGCAGTGTCTCCGGCTAAATGTAAATTAAATACTATAAAATGACATATTCATCACCAAAGTGCTAAAAGCTCACCGTAGTAAAGCAAGATTAAAGAGTGTGGCAGAGAGAGTAAACTTGTTTTATTCTATGTGCATTTCACTAATTCATTTGTAGCGGTACGAAACACTCGTAATACAGAATTCTTATAATATATGAGCGGATAAACTACTTAGAATTCATTTAATCTATTCCACTTGGTTTGAATGCGACAACGGAAATTTTGAGCTGAAGTAATCTTTATGTGATCAAATTATATATAAAGTTTTGTAAAGTTTCGTATTTCATAGAAAGCAATTCTATTTAGTTAACCTTTCTGGTGACAGATTCGTTGAAAATATCCCGCTTCTATAAGAGTAATATATCGTTTTGAACTTTCCTCAAAGTGAATGTCAAGTTGTAATTCGCATGGTATTCGATTCCCGCGGAAAGAAACTTTAGTTAATCCTTAGAATTGAGATGAACTCTGAAGGCGTATTGAACTATCCATGTGTGTTGCAGTGGTTCGCGGTTAAGGACTTGGAACAGCCTTATTGCGGACTTCCGGAACCCCGCCGTCTGTCGCACCCTCGCCTCGTATCAATATCTATGGCGCGGCGTGGTGCGGCGCGGCGCTGCGTGGAGTGGCGCGGGGGCGGGAGGGGGCGGGACGCACAGACTGCCATTGAACCGCAGCACTGTGTGCTCGCCAGTAATACAGCAGATTAGCCCTCGAGCACATCCCAGGAATCGTCTTCAAAAATATGCCCGCGAGAATCCACTGCGAACAGCGGTGTTAATCAACTTTAGTGCAAACGTGCCGGAAAATAGGGGCTGCATACACATCTCGCTCCAATCACAAATTACATATCGGTATCGATTTGAAACAAAAATAAATAAAAATTGGACCATTAGTCTTTTTCAAACTTGACAGAGTTCGAGGTAAGAGATTCGAAAAATAAACTAATATCTGTGTTCACTATGGTCCCTCATAGAAATAAAATATTAATTAAGGGTAGTTGATTAAATAAAAAGAAGTAAAAATAATGCATAATACGGATTTTTTCTCCTCTTCCCGCATAACTTTGAGACTTCCACTTTTTATTTTATCGAAATATTTTTCGCCAGTAGTATAGTCGTTAGAATCAGAAGAAACCGATTATTCGTGTACATTTTCCCTTGAAAATTATCCTCAATTAACGTTTGTAATTGTTACTATCCAATTTCCAAGTCGGAGCAAATAAGAGCAATGAAAGGAAATAATTAAATTACTTGAAACAGGAAAAGTACCAGAAGATTTTATCAACAACACAAATATACCCTTACTGAAGAAGGATGTTAACAGAACAATAATATCTAATGAGTGCCAAATATTAACTAAATTAGTTCATAAGAGGATGGAACGTCATAGAAAGCGAGTTAGGAAAATATTAGTGTGGTTTTAGAGACAAGGAAACAATATTGGATCTGCGTCTAATATTAGACAGGCTGGCCAACGTTCATGGCATTTGTAAAATTAGAAAAATTCTTTGATTATGTAAACTGGATAACGGTACAAAGGATGTTGAAGAATACGGGAATAAAATATCCAGAAACAAGAGTTATCCATAAACTCTACAGATGGCAGTCAGCAGTAATTAGAAGTGATGTGCAAAGAAAGAAAGCAGAAATCAAGAAAGGAATAAGACAATGACGCAATGTGTCGACCATGCTCTTTAACTAATACAAAACAAGCGATGAAGAAACTAAAAAGTAATATGGAAAAGGAATTAAAATTCAAGGTGAAGGAACGAAAACCCTAAGGTTTACAGATGATATTATAGTATTAGGGGAGTCAGGAGAACACTTTGCAACAATAATAAATGGCACGAACGTGGTCCAGAGAAAGAGTACAACATGAGGATGTGTAATAGGCTGTAGTATGGGAAATAGTGGAATAACAAAGGATGTTAGATTGGGAAGGGATATTTTGAAGGAATGTAAGGAATTCTGCTACTTCGGTAGCATAATGGTAGATATATAGTAGACATAAAGAGTAGGATAGCACAGGAAATAAAGATTTCGCAAAAGGGAGAAATTGACTTATAACTAAAATAAGTATGAATATTAGGAAATGCTTACTAATAATGTTCGTATTGGGTTGGGCGTTGTATAGGTTGCAGAAAAGGGAAGAATAGAAGCTGTTGAAATGTAGTGCTGTACAAGAATGCTGGATAGACAACTAACCAGGAAGCTATAAGTGTAGTAAGAGAAGAGAGAACAATATTGAGGACTTTGACGAAGATAAGTAGGCCATGTTTTATGACATGAGGATGTTCTAAAATTAACATTTGAGGGCGAGTGTGGAGTAAGAACAGAAGAGGGAGGCAAAGGATGGAATACTCTAAGTGGATTAAGAGAGAATGTGAGATGTGATAGTTATGTTCAAATAAATGCTTGCACGGAATAGGTTAGCATAGAAGGATATATCAGTAAGTCTAAGGACTGAAAACAACAACAATTTGAAGCATGCTCGATGTGCGAAAAGCAATGAAATGCTCGAACCCTGATGTGAGGAGCGGCGTAGAGGACATGGAATAGAATACGCCTCGCCTCTTTCGCTAATATTTTAGTTTTATTGCCCTTATTTGTTACAGGCCCCATAATATTCATGCAAAATCAAATCTACGAATCCTGATTTAAGTTATGAGTTACAATGAACTAAATATAAATACGGAAAAAATTATATCATAATACCACTTAGAATATTTTAGTTGTTTCGATCCACTTGTGTAAACAACACTACTTTAATTTACTTTAAGTTAAGGAACTCAGTAACGAAGTATTTGATGAATGACTACCTAACGTAAAATTAATGAATATTACGAATAATGCATTGCTACTTAAAATGTTCACTTATCGTGTACTTTACCCTAAAAAATTTTCCGACTGCTGTAAATTTACAGACTTTGTTACGACGTTAATTTTCGCTAAGGGAGCTAAAATTTATCTTGGAAGCGAAAGCTTTATTTTCAGGCCACAACGTTAAACACCTTACTAATCGTGTCATCGTGGACACTGAGTCTGGATAATTAAACTCTGAAGAATGATACAGCAATGAACATTCACTTAACAATTAACCTGCAAACTTTATGCATCTAAAATGGCATAATATTTTTCTTTTTCTCGGAGAGTCCGTACTTCACAAATATAAATAATATGGTATTACACTGTACACTACATCAAATCATTCTCAATAACACTCGAAAAAATAAAGACTTTAAATCGATGGGAAAAGTCTTAAATCAATGTCCGTTTTAATTACAAGTACAATGAGATACAACAAATTTAAATTCCGTCTTTTAAATTACACACAATTATTTGTATGCAACAAAAATTATCAATATTATATAACCATTGTCGGGAAGTTAGCTCACAATGATTTTTGACGCACTTGTCGACGTTTCGCTCGATAGCGCCGAGCATTTTCAAGGCTAAACGAAAACTGTTACCCTATGTGCACAGAATGTCTTAAGTATCAGTAGGACGTTTAGGGTCATATCCACTCTGGCCCCTGTTGTTGCGCTCAAACTTAGAATCAGGTTGTTTGCTTAACGATCCTGATGATTTTCGTAGTCTTCATAGTTAAGCCTAGTCTTGAAAATACTCGGCGCTATCGGGCGAAAATTCGGCAAAAACTCAACGTAGCCTATAAACCCAATAACCGTAATATAATATAAATATGATCATGAATACAATTACTGACTTTACACAAAAAGCTGTTTAACACAAAAGTTTTCTTAAGCTCCTTAACTCATTTATTTATACGGCTATAGACGCAATAATTGCATTTTAAATTGAAAAATGAAGAAAACCAATAAAATTGATAAAACAGTGACACCTGTAATTCTGAAACTATTAATGCAACAGAGTGCGATAAAATTACACATAATAATAATAATTATTGCATATTTGATAGGTTGCCAACTATGACTACAATAATAAATTATTAATAATAATACATCAAGAGTAATATTAAATTTATAATTGATCGTGATAAAGTAAAGATTAATAATAACTTACGCAGCATTATCATTACACGTAGCACATAGCTATTAATTATTCTTAACTTCATTCACTATTTCAAAGCATTTTTAAAAACCACAGCCGATAGAATTTATATACAATAAATATAATTATAAATCCATATTAGTTTTCTAAATATATAGTTTGGAATTCTTTATACATGCCCTTAATGTTAAAATGAAGACATTTTTTAAGCAATATTTAACATTAAGGATTCATAAACTGTAAAAAACTATGTCCAAGCCTTTTAGTCACCTTCCTTTATTGACAATTAATTATCTATAATTTAAGTTTTTACTACATGCGATAATTTGTGCTCTCACACCTCTATCTTTACACAATTGATGAAAGTCCGCACCAGGACCGACAATTAGTTTTTAATTAAAATGTATTTAAACGATTGCCCTTTTTGGCTGCAAAACTCTCCAATTGAAATGAAGTTCTTAACTGTTTCGCCATTTATATTAAATACAGTAACTGTATGGTCAAATATTGTATCATTTATAAAACTCACATACTTCGTTATTGGAATGTCACTGTGCTTCAATACCAGGAGCAAGGAAGACGGGAAGAGAGGCAAGACATGTCTATGTCGGAAGGGGAAGGGGGAAGGGTGAAGGGGTGGTAATGGGGAATTAGGGTTTCTTTGGTCGCTCTGAACATTATGTGTCACTGTTCGATCATCGCAAGACACAAAAGAGAATTTAATCAATTATGAAGTATGATACCTCATGGATGTAAGGCTAAGAAATAATTTAATATCTTGAAGAAAGAATTATTCTTTCTATTCACAGTATTTTAGCATTTTACAGTACGTCGTCAGGAGATTAATGAAAAATAAAGAAATATCTATATAGTTTTATAAACTTCACATTTATAAGTTACTTTTGATATTTTTTCAAATAATCAATTTTTAGGGTCAAAATCGGTAACTCATTAGAGAATACGTAAAGGGGGCGGTACAAGACTGCCTTGCTCTTGAGTCTGGAAACAACACATTTTACTTACACTCAATTCCATTTTCTTCTCTTCCTCCTCTGTCTGTTTTCGAGTTTAAAACTCCTCATTATGTACTCAGCTTGTAACTGTGGGGTGTGTCCCCATTAGGGGGGACGAATTCCTTTACCCCTGTACACATTGCGTCTCGCCACATACTTCAACCTGTAATTTCATAATTATGACTCATATCACGTGAGCATCGTCTTTACGCTTTCCTAAAATAAATATCTGGAATATCGTTTGCGTTTTAGAAAGCCATATTTCTTGTTAATGTATGTATACACTCGAAATAAATTGTATCCATAGACAATTTCCGTTTTCAAATAAAATTATTTTCTATTTATATTTTTAAAGAAATGGACGTTTAAGTTAACTGTTATTCAGTCTCTGTTCTGAGATGTTGAGGTCGACGCTAGCGGATTACTTTCTCCTAATATTCACCTACCTTTAATTTCGAACTCGAAAACCTGTTCACCATTTCTGTTCAAACGCAGATTTAAAAATTCACTTCCGACATCAGAACTAATTATTCCTTTCACTCTTTCATTTAAAACTATATTTCAGACTCTCATAATCTTCTTATTCTGTACCTCACTATTCTGATCACAACTATTGTCTTTTTTTGTCACATAGATTTTTAACACTCAATGTTACGGTTGTATGGAAAAATAAGTGTTGGAGCTGAGTCCACCATTTCTTCTCACGTCTCGCACAATACAGTTGCATTCAGAGGTGTGAATAACTTCTTTCGAAATCCTTATGCTCTTTAAATAAGAATTCGCTAACTAATCAAAATTAGAATGCTATATTATTATATAAAATAAGTTAATAATTAATTAGATATAAGTATAAAATAATCCCTGAAGCTTTACTTCTCAAAAAGATCTACGGAAAATCAATTTGTTCTATCCTATTGTATTCCACAAATGGTGTCTACTTGTTGCATTAAATATTTTTTTATATAATCGGAAATAAATTCCAAGATAAAAAATACTGGCTTAAAAATAAATTTAATAAAAGTAGTTAAGTTTATTATCAAATATCAGATTTATAATACATATTGAAATATTTCATATAAAATTAATCCTACGATGTACCAGAGTAACAAAAATGGAATATATAATTTTCTTTTATTAAACAAAAATATGTTTATAATATGAGTTATTTTATTATATAAATTGAAATTAATGACAAATAATTGATGTGATTTTATGTACTTGAATAAAAGATATTTACAACAAAATAATTATATATTTTTAGATGTTAGTTACAGATCCATCCCAAAAAGCAGCAAAGTCGGTCTTCAAACAGCTAGACTGAATTGTAGGTTCTCATTTGAGATTTTCCGGTAGAATCCGACATAGGAAGGCTTTGGTGATGGCGTGATGCAAAAACGATAACGTGATTTTCGTGAGTTGGTCGAAGCGACTGCGACAGTTAACCTCGCAAGCCGAGGAAAAATATGAGCATGTGATTGGCTGTCGAGATCAGGTGACCTTGTTTTCGCAATATGGCGAAAAATAAATTGCTGAGTTTGAAAAGCCGCCGGCGAGACGGTATTGACTGAAGGTGTGTTTGCCGGTCCGTGAACATTCGCATCCTCGTGTAGGAGTAAGTGTATCGAACAAGCCACGGAAGTAGATAGTGAGACGCCAACACAGATTTATTTTACGTCGACGAGTTTTACTGATTTTCCGGCGAAATTGCGTAGTATTGGGAAGATTGAGTATTGTATAATGACCACGCCCTGGGGACGACATATCTCTTAGCTCGATTAAATTTTGTTTGTTTTAAATTAAATTTTTATTTAAACAAATTACCTGGAGCCCTAATTATCTACGGAACAAGAAAGTAAATCTGAAGTAAAGCCGAGGCTGAGAAGAATAAACCCAGTTTTCTCTACAAGGTATATACATAAAACATAACTCAAATTTAATATTTTTAAAGCACCATGGAAATATTTAAGGTAATCTATGAATGGTGAATTATTATTCCCAATGTTTATGGTCGGCATTTAATTGTTATATGTTTATATTTAATTCCTTCGAAGTGAATAGCACGCCAAAATTTTGTGTTGATATCTGGTCGTCAATTGTGTTGCGTTGCTAGTTTACGAAGGTTTTCAAAGTTTCTGTCGCGATGTGACTGATACAAATTACCAGTCTTCTCCCTTCCTGCATAAAATAGAAAGTTACGTCCACTAAGACCCAGTGATTACTGGAGGCAAATGTTTCACGAAACGGATACATAAATAACAATAACTTTTAAAATGGGTAGAAACGAGTTACGTGAAAGAATATGGAATGATTTCGTGAAAGATAAATTCACTTTAGACCTGCATTTAATGATTCGTCTGTTTCGTAGCTTCAATACGTTGTAACGCAATATGACCCCTCCCTAATTTTATTTGAATTTTTGTATTTTTAAAGGTTATAAAATTTCAGCAAGAATATGCTAACTGGCGACTGGCAGGTAAGAGGGAGTTCTTTCCGGCGCCAGGTTGGTGGTCGGGAGACATGTCTGTCTGCGTATTTGTAATGTTAAACTTGTTTTTGCTGAACGAGCATCCGCCCTTCAAAATTTCCGAAGGACACTGTTCCTTGTGTCATGGAAAATTTCCCGCTCCAGGACTCATGAGGATCACGTGGGATAGCGTTTTCCTTTGGCGGAGGGATCTACGAGTTCAGCTAGGAGGTGAGCAGCCGAAAAATATTCAGTGTGGTGCATGATGTTGAGAAGGCGAGGAGGCAGAGTAAGAGTATGGTTCTAGACGTTGAGAGGGCAAGGAGGTAGAGATGGAGAGTTGATCAGGACGTGGTAGGGAGGAGAAAGCTGGAGAGCACAACAAGAGTTGAAAGTGAGGTATGAATTGTTGCTCTTTAGTGAGAAGGTATTGAGAAGAAGGAAGGCTAGAGGTAAAGAAGGAGGAAAAACTGAGTTTTCCACAATCACCGGCAGTACGAGTTACATCACACTTTCCGCCGGCAGAGGGAAAATCTACAACTCAATCCGAAGGAAGAAGGAAGTTTGGATAGCCTAGTGACCTGCATCAAGACTGGAATGAAGATAAAACAGATTCGTCCAGCGAACGAAATCTGTGCTGCACGTAGTCACCCCAATGTGTAATTAACTCTGATATTAAAAAAAACACCCCTTGAATTTATTTATTTATAATAGCGTAATGGATTCCTTTTAAGTAATAGTTTTTTAAAATAAAATTATTATATTATTTCTTAAAAAGCAAGTAATTTCATTAAATAATTTAAACAAACCCCATAATCATTTACAACGTATTTCTTTAGCAAATACGTCTTTCCATACTTGACTTGGGAATACTTCTTCAAGCATAATATTCAGTTTCAAATTTTTTTTCCAAAAATTTTGTATGTTAAAACTTATGGTATCTTTTTCCAGTAACTATTCACATCGATATCTCAGCATCAAGTAGAAATATCTACATATGGTTTGAGGGAGTATACATGTGTGTTGTTAGATGAAACACGTTTCATCAGTGTGAATATTCACATGAAACATATTTCCCCAGTGTGCACCGTGCCTGTTTCTTTTGAAAACTATAGGAATGGTAATGCAGGAGTCTGAAGAGTATGAGTACCCTACTCGCAGATATTCAGAATTACGTGTATTTTTATATTTAAAAATTAACAGTCAGTCAGCTTTTACAACACACTAAAGACATCCAATTCTGGCAATTAAACGCAGTCGAACATAAAACAGTCATGTTGATTCAAATTAAACCCAACTCCCAATTATTTTAGTACGCTCGTGCGCGTCTGAATTCTATCACTGCGACGAATCGCTTGTCTGACTAATAATATCTTTTCCCTTCATCTTTTCCGGTAGATGCCTGTGTTGAAATATTTTACACTCAACTTCTCACTTATGAGCCTTAATTTCATTTGTAACTTTTAAGGTGATTTCACGCGCTATATATAAAATACATAAATTCATACATAAGGTATATATATATACATAAATACATATATATATATATATATATATATATATGGATATACTTTATTTTTTTATTTTTTTGTTTTTGGATAACAGGCTACATGAGGGTGATCCTGAAACAGGCAACTCCTCTTTAATAGCATAGGAAGGGAATTGAAAAGGGGGGATGCGGAAGGTAGAGCAAGGCAGCCAAGGGTTAACTAGGGCCCCCGGGCTATGGTTTAAGGATCCTACCCGGTGTTTCACCTAAAGAGATGCAGGGAAAACCCTAGACAACCTGCATCAGGTAGGTCGGGCATTGGGTACTATTCTCACGCCCTGCCGAAAGACGGGAGACGAGCCTGCTGTGGGGTCGCAGCATTCCCTTCTCCGTGTCTCCACCAGCTTCAGGAGGCAGTTAGCCGACTGATCCGATGGAATTAGCGGACAACTCTTGCCATATGCCCAAGGTCTTTGACCCCGGTACATATACCTCCTAAAATAGGTGAAGGTGTCTCGGCGTATGAGAACTTTGATAAAAAGTACCCAGGGCGAGTGCGAGGCATTCCCGACATGATCAGGTGAGCCCCACAGTCACTCTGGGCTGAAGCGCCTGCGAGAAAACTCCCGCAGCGCCCTTCTTCTCTAAGCAGTGTTATGAGGATTATTTTCATACTATTACATGAAAGAAAATTTATCAATAAAGTTCTTCTACTGATTGTTAATTTTATAAATAACTGGTTTGTGTTTGGGTGAATTTAAACTTTTCCGGTAAGTAAAGATTCTATTAACGCAAAATGATCAAATTCTCTCGATTAGTAAAATAACTTTATATGTCTTGTGTAAGTTATTCATGTGAACAAACGACATATACACGTCATTTTAATATATTTAAATTCCTTATTTGGATAAATGCACTAATGTCACTGTGGGATCCGCGCGAGATTCACTGCTCAATACTGACAACGGAGTCCAGGGTCTCGGAAAATTTCTAAGTATTCCTTTCCTCAATTTCAGGTAAGCTTTTCCTATTCATGTCCACATCAAATATATATATATATATATATATGGGGGGGCGTTCATGTATCAGAAGTTAATAAGGGTTAACGAGAACTCTTTGATCCCTTGACAAGTTTCAATAACAGTTATTAGTGTTTTACTCAGTGGTACTTAGTAAATTACATAAAATTTTATATACAGAAAAAATATTTTTGGACTGGTTCTTTTTGCGGACTTTCTTTAATCTCAAAATAATAGAACCCCTATTTTATTTATTAACATCATGATAATAAATTCAATATCGATATTTAAATCTCAGATAAATTCTTCGCGCCATAACCATAATGAAATATTTAAATAAGCCAATATTTCATAGGAGAGTTCATATGAAAACAGATTCTTGTCAAAATGGAATTGAATAAATTAATCTCAATCTTTTGGTAATGTTTTGTGCTCCTGAATGGGATATTTTATATCTCCTGATTCAATTCCATTATTACGTAGAGGAACTAAGAGTTTGACATAGAAATCGCCATCATATATAATATAATCACACATATCAAATTTAACTGAGAAACCAATGAACTCTGTTATGTAGTGAATTTATACAAAATTTAATAAAAAATTGGTATTTTTTTATTTCACGTTGTTTTGTTCATTTTTATTCATTTTTCTCTATTATAACTACTTTAATTGTATTATTAGTAGTATTTAACATTTTATGCAGTCTCTAGATCCTGATTTTATGAGCGCATATCTTTGTGTATCTGAATTCCTTTATAATGTAAGTAGCATGTATGGGGGTATTGAAACAGTGAAGCACAGAGTGACATGTTGGGCAAAGTACAATTAGGAGGATGTAATATGGCAGCGTTGACAGAGGAAGGTTGTGAAAGGCAGATAGATGTCAATCGTGAGCTGGATGTGCATGTGCCTGCGCTAACCACACGATTGATTGCTCACTCGTCCATCTTTCACACTACTCACTGTGCATCACCGCAAACAACAACGTTTTATCAAGATGTTAGCCTGCAAAATGAAACGTCACAAACAACGCTGTTCGCTTGACAGAATTAAAATACAATAATTAAGACACCACATTGTTGTTGCCTGCATTGACGTAGTAGATTATTATAATTTAAAAAAATGGACTAAATAGTAAGGTATAAAGGGAGAAAATATATAAGAATAAATAACAAAAAAAATTTGCCCTAAATAAATGAACTTGATATTCATTTCAGTATCATACGATTAGTAGCTTATTAAAATAAAAGAAATAGGATAAAGAAGTGACAAAATAAATAGAAACATTAAAATGATAATAGAAATCCACAGAACGTTTCAAAAATTCGTATTGCCATTGAAATGTCCCAATAAAAACAATCTATTAAGTTAATGAGTAAGTGTATGAAAGAATCTATTGAATTTAAAATATTAACGTACGTAGCTGACAACATTCGTAATTTAACTTGGGTGAAAGTTTTGAATTGAATAAATACCGTTAATGTTATTAATAAACATGTAAAAACGTCACAACTAATTATAATAATTGAAGAAAAGCTTATATAAAACTATAACGGCTGTAATAACACGTCTACAAGTCGTTCTTGTGATTTTTAACCACTTGATGAAAGCCACAAGAATTGCAGAAAAATTATCGGGTATTTATTTATTTTACTTAATTTTGTCTCTTTATTGTCTATTTATTTATTTAATTAGTAAACATTAAACAAAGGAACGTTCAATTTATAATTTTTAAATTTAATTTGGTGTGGCAAAAGCAATTGTTTCATCTGCTAACGAAGTTTTTGCAGTAAACGTTTAACTATGTGAGAAGAAATAATTCCGAGACTCAATGCTGCACAAGTTGACGATTCCTATCGAATTATTAACTATAGTAATACAGAAAAATAATTATATTTCACCTTGACGGACATACAGCTGAGACAGAACAGTGGCTGTAAATGAATTTGTTCAGTGCCCTGAGGTAGTTTCCTTGTTTCACGCTTAAGTCTCTTTTACTCAATTTTTAAAAATTAATTCGTCTTTTCTGATCCACGCCAGCAACAAACGAGATTAAAACTCATGTTTCACGCCAACCGAGCTACTGTAACATAACATGATCCTTCAACGAAATCATTCCTCCAGGTTATGGAATGGCTCTAATAACGTTACTTAATATTTGTCATATTATTAACAGGATGACTAACATCTAATAGTACATGATAACTACTTACACTTGACTTCTGTAACATTATTAATAATTACATTCGTACATATCTATGAATTTCTTTACGGAATAAAAATTAAAACTACGTAAAAATGAGGGAGGGCTATTTTTTAATTGCTTTGGTTTAATTCTCAACTTTTTGATACGTTGGAGAAACTAGTTGAACAGGGTTGTTTCCTATAGTGTGCTCCCGTCTCTGTAATTAATCGTTTTTTACGGACAATCTGAAAGTTATTTTATTTCTGCTATTCGCATTGTAAACATCTCAATATTTTCAATTTTTTTAAAAAATAGTCTCCTCTTGTAGTTCTCAACACAGTTTAAATCAATTATAAACAATCACAGTTAATAATTCACACAGGGAACATTCGGTCGTTTGGCCACAATCATCTGTAGTTTTAATAAAATCAATAGAAATTTCATAACATACGAAAACGATAAAAAAATCGTAAATTGAGAAATATCTTACCCACAAAATTACTAAACTCCGACGTAATTTTAACGTTTTCGTGTTGTATGAAATACACATATGATAAATGTTTCAATTAAAGTTATTTGTGGAGCTTCTACCGAAAGTTTCTTCGTGATATAACAGAAGCTTCCAAAATCATATAAATATTTGAAAAAAAGACTCCACTCTGGATTTACATTCAGGACTTAATATCATTTAATATATATTGTGAATAAAACCACAGAAGAGTTGTCTCAATATATTTATTCTCAGGACGTTTCGGCCATATCCATTATCAAACTGTAATTAAAATATATATACAAGATTATTTATAACATGAAGGATATATTTTTGAAGGATATATATATTGTAATTACAGTTGATAATGGCTATGGCCGAAACGTCCTGAGAATAAATATATTGAGACAACTCGTCTGTGGTTTTATTCACAATATATTAATTATATATAGTTGTTTTTACATTAAATCATTTAATATTTTCAATTAATGACCACAAAAACCCAAATCCAGTCCAAAATTGTAATGTTTATGCCAAACATTAGACTTATTTACCCCGTTTTGGACGTATTGAGGTTAGCACCGATGTGGATTTCTTTTTCGCCATACAATTCACTAGACTATGGTAAATTTAGAGCACTAGACTATAATGGAAGACTTCTGTTTATTATAAAGCGAAGGCCTTTCCGGTGAATCTGTTCCAAATACAATTCTCGGATTTCAGCCCGAGTCATATTTTGCTTTCACAACGATTCGAAAGAAAGCTGCGCCACTGATGAGCTTGCTGTCGAAATGTATAACTTTGACCCTGGTTGAAACCCAAGAATTTTATTGAAGCTTCTGTTCATTTTCTTTGATTATCAATAAATAAACTGTTTCTTTTTAAAAAATGCACTGTATTTGTATCAAACCGGTGTCATTAAATTTGCCATCTCAATGTTACTTGTTCAAGTTGTCACTATTGTTTTTTCACTAGAAGCCGAACTACTAATATGACTTCAACCAGAGCTCTGTCACAAAGCAATTTCTCAATTGTTGCATTAATTTCAAGTAATGTAAAAGTATTTCTCAAATCCTATTTGATTGTTACCCCAAGTTACATCGCGGAGATGGAAATGTCACAAATATTAGAAGAGAAGTATATTATAACAAAAATAGTATCGTGTACAAGTTATCTACAAAGAACCCTATTTCATGATTTTAAAAATTATCATTATTTATTTTTTGCGGAAATTTTGGAAATATTGTCATTACGATATTCGATTTTATCACCAGTTTCCAGCAAAACACGTGTTTGTCTTCCTTGACTACAGTGAAAATCATGTAAGAACATTTCGTTTAATTATGTATTTTGTCGATACTTAATACATCTTTTAAACAAACTGTAATATCTTTCAGTGACATTTGGCATCCACTCTTTCTTATCTCTGTGATACTATTATTTTATTCTTCCTTACCTACTTTACAAAAGTCAAATCCTTTAATTTCAATTTAACTATAAAAAATTTACCAAATTTTTAATATAAATTGTTAATTTCCATAGACCTTTTTCAATAAATTGTCAAGAAAAGTATTACCATATTAATTGTCATGTCATTGTCATGTTTCATGTCTTGAAACACCACATTGTGCTTGAATATAAACACTACAGCACTTTATCTAATTTGTGTCAAAAATGACAAATACTGTGACTTTAAATATATATTTTGACTGAAATTATAACTTTTCGATACTAGAATGAAATTCAGTCAGTTTCTTCAATCTTTCTCAGTTAATGGAGCTTCTTGCAATATATATATATATATATATATATATAGTTGTTTGATAAAATATTACCATGATGATTCTATTTCATTCATTCCTCGTAAAGATCAAATGAGCAGCTAAGGGTCACGTTGATCACGTAACCCTCAATCATTACCATATCATTGGGAAAACCAACTATTATTGCACAATTAGTTGCAGGTATATGACTAGTTATTTAATAAAATCAAAGTCTATACGAAAATAGAATAAATTGATACAGAATGAGACAATAATCAGGCAAAATTAATTGTTAAAATAAATATCAAACAATGTTATGAAATCTTCGTTTCTTTCATTAAGTAATAAGGATTCCAGAAATTCTGTGTGTTACTTATTTTATCTCATAATATTGTCCGTTAATTGCCGTAAATAATTGTAAAATTATATTTATTCACATTAATTCTCAGGATAAAGAGCGAAATAAAGCTTGAACAATATCATCACAATCAAGGACGAGTAAACGTAAATGCATTAGTACAGAACCAATAACTTCTAACAAGAGTTGCAATTCTTCACACATTCTCAAATTATTCCTGATATGATAAATTACCGAAGATAGATGCGAAACAGCACAGGACAATTAGTTTTGTTTCTCATGCATGCAAAATATTAAGGAAAATATTGTATATGGTTGATGAAGCGTTATGAGATCAGTTGGGTTTTAAGAAGAATGTAGGGACAAGAGAAGCTATATTGATTTTGCGTCTAATTTTAGAAGACAGGATAAGAAAAAACAGACCTGCATTCATGGCATTTGTAGAATTAGAAAAGCGTTTGAAATGTGAACTGGAACACACTATTAATAATTTTGAAGAGCACTGGAATAAAGTATCGAGAAAGAAGGCTTATATATAACCTCTACAGAAGGCAATCAGCCGTAATTAGAATTAATATCAAGAAAAGAAAGCAAAAATTAAGAAAGGAGTGAGACAAAGCTGCAGTCTGTCGCCCATGCTTTTTAACTCATATATAGAACAGACGATGGAGAAATTTAAAACTGAATGTGGAAAAGGAATCATATTGCAAGAGGAGTCAGGTGAAGACTTGATGAAGATTGTTAGGAATATTTTGAAGGAAGTTAAGGGATTATATTACTTGGGCAGCGTAATAACTAGGGATGGCAGAAGTATAGTAGACATAAAGAATAGGAGCACAGGCAAGGAAGGCTTTCGCGAAAAGAGGAATTTACTTACGAGTAATGTAAGTGTGAATATTAATAAATAGTTCCTAAAAATGTTTGTACAGAGCGTGACGTTAAATGGGTGCGAAACGTGGATGACGGAAAGGAAATGAATTGAAATGTGGTGCTATAGGAAAATTCTGAAAATCAGAGAAAGTTATAAACAGAATAGGGATAAAGTGAATAATATGGAGGACATTGACCAAGAGAAGGGATAGATTAATAGGTTAGGTTTTAAGACATGAGGGTTTTGTAATATTAGCATCACGGGAAAGAGTGTAGGGCAAGATCAGAAGAGGGAGGTCAAAGATGGAATAAGCTTCGCAGATTAGGGAGAATGTGGTGAAAAGGTTTGCGCAAGATAAGTAAGCTTGGAGTAATGTTGCATCAGACTGAATAGCACAATAACACATGATAAACGCACAAAATGTTTTAGTGCCGTGTTAGGGGTAATATTTATTTTTCTAGTTATAATGTTACCATATATAACTGCATTATATGAAAATACCTTTGGAATTGGTATTAAATAGAATAAAATAATATCTGCGTACTGGAAGTGTACTGTTTTGTACTCTTAAGACGAACAAGAAAATTACACGGCGTCGTATTCTCTCAGACTCCATGCTTTACCATATTGCCACTTTGCCTAAGAAAGTGACTCGTTTCAAAAAACAATTCATGTATGCGGTGCATAATTCAATTGAATGCCTTGACCATTGTTATTACAACCTGAAAGAATTACTCGAGTGATGAACCAAAACATTTTAGCAACATCGAGCAAAAAATATCTAGCCGATCTTGCTTCTACTCAAATAAGATAGCTACAGGAGAGTCTGTTCCAAGGTTTTACACGAAAACCTTTCACTAGTCGAGGAAAAACCTAATCATATTCACTGCTATGACATACACTTGATATATTTGGCTGTCTGTCCTCTACAACGTAACACTGTAACCGTCGCCTAGCAAAGAACACGATAAGCAGAAATAGCGAAAAATGATTGTATCGTGAATAAAGCTGTTTCCTGTATATGTTTGTGAGTACTGTGGATTACTATGCCACGTCTGTGGTACTGTTTACAGAGGTCAGTTAAGTTTCAATTGAGTTGACGATTACTGATCGAGAACATTGTTTTCTTCAGGATGTAATCACGTGAAGTCCGTTGTCGTTTATGGTAAGTTAACATACTCATGGAAGTTACAAGGGTTGACTAAAAAAGAAATCCGCCACAGCATAATAAAAGTGCCCCGTAAATTTAAAACTGATAATCCAGCTAACAGAACTTGTTAATATGAATAGTTTAAACTCTCTATGATAAAAAGTTTTCAATTTCGAAATTAATAAATATTCAATGTTCAAACGGCGAGGTAGTAAACTTGTATATGTAATTCGAATCAATTGTTATTCCTTGATACAAAATATATTATACTGAAACCGGCGATGAATGTAATTTAAGTTAACGTCGTCAATTTTAATTTAGTTCCACAGTTCAGGAGATTAAATTTCAAAACGTTATCTTAAAGTGAAGTACTGATTTTTTATAAGTATATTAAAAGTGTTTTCGTGAAATAATACAATACATATGTTCATTGAGAATATCGGAAACAAAGATACATTTCCTACGATCCTCTAACTAGTCCAGAGATATCCCTCCCCTCCCTTTCCTTCATTCTGAAAATTTATAGACAACTGGCAAAATCAATTATCTATTTTGATAATTATCTATTAAACGAGTATGCTTGAGCTCATTTCTATGAGTGTGACAACGTCCTCCTTACGTCAATTAGTGGCATTCGATATCAATACACTCGATAGTACTATCCCGTATATTAATAGGGTTCACCCCAAACTCCGCTCACTGAAGTTATATATATATATATATATATATATATATATATATTACCACGAGAACTCATGCCTCTGCATGTATTTCTGATTAAAATTCGTGGATTTTCACTACAATTAAATTGAAATAATTTTGACTTATAATATTGTAGCCTATATGTAGTTACGTTGAATGACATATTTTAATTAATTTACTTCAAGTCTCAAGTTCGCCTTACAATAAAGCTTAGTGTTAACTGAAAGACTTGCAAACAGCTAGCGCGTGGAAATAAGTAGGAACCGGCGCGCTTTGAGGGGATCGGGAACATTACCAGAGTTGAGGAATATATTGTAGTGCGGTTGTCTGAGGGAATTTTCCCGACCCCGTCATTCTGGGCGGGGGCGGGGGGCGGAGGCGAGGGATAGGCCCTATTCATTTCGGAAGCCATTTGGGATTGCTAGTCTGAGCTCCAGTAGCTGCTCTGCTTTCCTCTACAATATGCACGGCTTACTTTGACCCTCGCATACGACTGCACTATCTGGGTACGTATCTTGGCGTCAAAACGAGACGTTTCATCATCTGAGACTCACATTCCTCCGTGTTACAGCGCGCGGCAGAAACTCGCATCACAAAGGCAATCATTAACGTCAGACTTTATTTAGCACGTATAATTAATAATTTTCTTATCTCAGTTAACCGACCTTTGTGTCAAATGTTGTCAGTGATACGCTCGATACCGTTTGAAAATATAATTTACTAACTGATAAATATCGGCTGCCGTTCCAACTTGTAATAATACTAATTATCGTAACACGTAATACTATCATAATATGGTGCTTAGAATAATAATTTTCATTTCTCTTAAGAAAAGAGCTATACTGGTTATAACATTTTTTTTAATAAAAAAAGCGTCTTAAAACTAAATTGCAGTGCTAATTGAATCAACTCAATGGTAGTTTGCGACGCAAAATTTAATATTGCTGATCGAAATTTCGAACATAATTACCCCTCAAAGATGTGCCGAGATACAATAAGCAGTGGTCCGTTTGTAATGGGTCATAGGGCGAACCTCACATTAACACGAATTTTTATTACCGCAGCTTGTTAGTGTAAAACTATTTTAAGAAATCGCATTGTTCAGATCAGATTATGTCGTTGTCAAAAGCTCATCCATAAAAATACAGATATGATAAGTATAATGTGTAAAGTACTCTGTAACTAAAAACAATACAACGGCTCTTGTTTCCGGCTTACAATACTTCTCGGAATTTATATCCGTTCGTAGCTATTCCTCTAGTCCTATACATTAAAAAATTTCTCCCAGAGTTCTGTCACTTGAAAAGTGAGTTTGAAAACCACGTTAAGAAGAGAATCGAAAATAAACACAGATGAAAGTTCCAAAAGAACGCTGACAGAGACGCTGAAGTAAATTAATAATTAAGCTGAGAAGAGTAAGACTGAACCGTTAAAAAAGATGAGAAGTCTGAACTGCGAAGATGATTTTAAAGTTAGTTGGAGCCAGTATTTTTGTGATTCTGAAGCATGCAGAAATCTCACTTGCTTTTCTTAAGATTCATACTCCAGATGATTTGTAGAAGCAAATTTCATCACTGACATTCGAGGGGAGAAATTTGTAGTGTAATTGTGCAATTGCAACTATTTTGTGTTATTTTGTTCTTTTTCCGATATATATTGTAATATACATTTTTTGTGTATAAAACATTTATTAATTTAAAGTACAAATATGATCAATTTTAATATTTTTGTTTATTAATTTAAGTGAAGACACGGGCTTAATCTCAGGGGATTTTGGGTCTCTCAAGAGATGGAGTATGCAGTAGCTGAAAATAGAAAGAAAAATCATTGAATGTTATTTATCCAGAGCAATGAGCAAGTTTCACAATTTTATTTATCGCTTACCCACAATTACTGGGCCAACAAACATCCACCTCTCGAATGTTTGTGTGTCTCTCTGGCGTCTTGCAGGATTTGATCACGTCTGCTCACGTCCGTCCACTCGTCTGCCTTCTGGGGTCGAGCCACGTCCTCTCCTCTCCTTGTTTCACTTCTGCTCGGTCCACGTCCTCTCCTTTCCTCCACTCGCCTGTCTTCTGGGGTCTGGATATCTGCTCTCTGGATATCTGCTCTCTGGTTATCTGCTCTCTGGTTCACTCGTCTGCCTTCTGCCCTCTGGTGTCGGACCACGTCCTCTCCACTCCTCCACTCGCCTGTCTTCTGGGTTCTGGTCGCGAGCCACCCATCGGCTTCCCTTTTAAATCTTCCGACGGGAATTCCCCTATTTCACAATATTTCGGGGTTCCCCGCCCTCATTTTTAAACTCGTTCGGCGGGGTTTTCCCACGGGGGTTCACCATCGTCATTTTTTATACACGCTCGGCGGGCCTCCCCCGCGGGGAACCACCATCTTTCGGCCGACTAGCCATTGTTGTTGGCCGAACTGCGCCTCATAACGCCACAACCTTACAAAATCCACCTTTTTATCACAATATATATATAGAAATAGTTCTCGGATTTCCACTCGGGTGCTTGTGCGATGATAGCGTGACGTTTCGACGATCAAGTGCTCTGTCGTCATCGTCAGGCTGAAAACTATTTCTGCATCAACTACACCGGGAAAGGCTCAGCTCATTTATATATATCTTACTTTGACACCAGAAATAAACTTAAAAAGGAGAGATCGACGCAGTTCTTGAAATAAATGTCAACGAACCAACTGAAATACGTTAATTAGAAACCATTAATTTTTCTTCCTTTCACATTAAGGATCATCATGGATTGACGCGTTCAGAAGGCCTTCCGGAACGTATAGATGTCATATTTGATATACTGTAACGCTTACCCGCTACCTCGGGCCCGTTAACGTGAGGCGCCAAAGCATATGCAGAATTAATATCTATAATTTGAAAAAACACAACAATCGCGATCCTTGTCGATCCAAGTCACGCGAGTTCCTGAACCGCTCATGAAACTCTTAGGGGTCTTGACTGTAGTTTATTATTTATGGGAGCGGGTTATTTAATAATCAAATAAAGGGCTAAAATTCTCACACAATATAATTTTCAAATAAATAATTTTGAAATATCATGCCAAAACTCAGACACCTCGGTTCCTTCGATCACTCTTCAAAATTCAACCATGGTTTTCTGACGCGAATCTCACAATCCGACTCATCGTCCACTTGTCTATATACTACACTTCTTTCAAAACATCACTTTACCTATTTGGCTATCATCAAGCTGTCTCGTCTTCACGACCACTTAATTCACTCTCTCCAATCACTCTCCCTCCGTCTCTCCAAAAAAACACTGTCCTCTTTCTCACTGCTGTCTCTTGGGCCTACCAACAACATCCCACTTATGGCGGTTTTTTAAATCATTTCTCAAACCTATTGTCCGCATGATCTGGCCCTGACCGCTGCTCCAGGTTGTAGCGCATACTTTCAAGGCTGGTCAGAAAGAGAAATCCTCCAGGTCAAGAGGAGGGCGAATGTTTTTTTAGGTCGGGAAGCTGTCCGGGACAGTTGGGGAGTGGAGAGAGAACGCAGAGGACGTGCGCGAGCTGCACATAAATTTACTAAATACGCAAAAATATAATTTTAAATAGATTCTACTCAACAACGACAATCGGAATAAGCAGATTCCACGACGGATCTTGGACAGCGACTCTCTTACCATATCAGTGGTGAGCCAATGTACGTCCTAACAATGAAAGTTTCCTTCAATGTAGATTCATAGTCTGATTCAGCCTCTGCTTCAAGGCCCAGATCCCCTGTCAGACTGTCCGTGCGAAAAAGGAATTTGTTTATTTTGTTTCTTTTTAAAAGTGCGGTAATAAATTATGTTTAATTGTGGAATCATGTTTTTATATAGAAACTTATTGTTATTACAAGGTCAACGACCCTCCTAAATCACAACATTGACTTGGTTCCGGGTTCCACCGAATTACCGTGCTAAGGGTCGTCTTTCATCTGCCGCACTTTGTCTGAAGTGCGAATTCACTTTTAACAAGACAGCAACCACATCTTGCTGTGATTTCCTGCTAATGCCATAAATACCAAAATTGATTGTTAATGTCAATAAATTTGATGAAGCAAGAATCCTCTTTCTCTTTAACTGTTTTATTATCAAAAAGTCATAAAGATTAGCTCTCGTCAAAAATTCACCTGTAGGCTTAAGATAATGTGACGCGTACAAATTTTAATTGTATATTTTATTTCACCTATCTAAATTAATTTACAATTTTAAGCATCCTGTACGAAGCTTACATTCAGAACAGATCCTGACATGTTCGCAAAGCACCTTTCTGGAGTAAACCAGGCAAATAAACACAGTCATAAACTTGAATCATGACATGCGCCTGAGTAGTCTCAGTCCTTTGTCTGTAAGGATTTTGTGACTCGGCGAAAAAACCAGGTCAGCCGAGATCAGCAAGGTGTTTGCCCCAAGATATGGCTAAGGGTGGTCCCTCCCAAATAATGAATTTTTGGAGAGGAATGCTAGCGACGCCATCCCCATTGGAGGATCTAGGAAAATTGAAAAAGCAGATAAGCCAATGGCGTTTTTTGCAGAATTGAGTTCGAGGTGAGAAGAACCTCGAAAAGACATTCGGAAAAGAGTTGGAGGTGAGGGGTTAGAGAAGAGCTGGCGAAACGGAAAGTTGGACTGGTTGGCTCCAAGGAGTCAGAGAGGAGGGGCGATCTGCCCCCAAGTGTCACGAGGAAACGAAATTGGATACACTTTTCCTGAACCACATCAGAAGCCCGGAAGCTGCATTTGCGTTGCCAGGACTGCCTGAAACCAGGAAACTAGGGGAGGATGAATGTAAAGTAACAAACAAAAGGCAACAATCGCTCGCTCTGCTATGCGTATAAACACGTAATACAGCTCTGAGTAAAGTATACTAACTTTACTTAAGTCGCTTACTATGTTATTTCGTTGGTTGAAATTCGTTGAATCTTTTACATTTGTTAATATTAAAATCGTTTTAAGTGTCAAAGTTGAAATTTATTGGCTCCCACCCATTTAAATATAAACTCTAAATTCTTTAATATATTTATAAATTTAAAAAAATGAAAGTAAAACCACAATAGGGAATGCAGTTTCCAGGCTATAGTATTCACAAGACCTACCATAAGATCCATACTAAAACAAATACAGGATTATTAAACTATTTCATTGAGAATAAAGACGAATGTGATTTTGGATAACTTGTATGAGCATAGGTCGCGGTAAAAACTAAGTGTCTTGAAAGATACATACAATATCATAAGGGAGAGGATTTAAATATAAAATCTGAATCAGGCGTTGTAGGAACCTTATATGTCAATGTATTGGGTAGGGTTGCAGAAAATAGATTCAAGGGTGGATCGGAAAGTAATGCCTCTTGTATCATAAAAGATGTGAACGCAGCGTACTGTATGAGGGCAACAAACTTTATTATCCAATGTTCACGAGAGACGCGGTACTTTCGGGGTTCAACTAGTTTGAAATTCAGGGGTAATGAAAGCGGTTGTTTTGTTGGGTTTATTTTTAACGACGCAAAATTCCTTACATTTTTGAATACATATTTTTTTAGTAGTTTTCTAACTCCCGCGGTCAAACTTATACGGATTCAAGTCAGCCAGAGCAAGTTTAAAAGTGTTTCAAATTATTTAAATGCCTTCCATTGATAATGTGGATACCTACATAAATTCAGTTATACAGGGCGATTGAAAACCTCTGCGATAATAAGAAACATTTTTTGTTATACAACCTGTATTTCCTGACGCGTCGTTTCTAAATTAACGTTGAAAACTTTTACGTAAGAAGCGAAAGAAAACACTGGTGCTCTGTTAAAGCTACATTTTTATTCAGAAAATTGGGGAAAAAGTACACGAGAGTTCAAAGTGAGTGTCCTGTACCTAATTACATCGCCGTACCGTTGCCTGTCGGACTCTGGCAAACATGCCAGGCATATGGGGAGAGCTCTTTTTCCGTTTCCGCGAGCCTTCCCATAACACATTACTGTGTCGGTTAACTCGCGGAAAGTATAGACATCCATTTTAAATTGAAAATTACAGACAATACTATACAGTGAATGGGTAGTTTCCAAATCTTCTCGTCTCTTACAAACATCAGCAACCAAACAGGCTGCACTCATTCGTATTTACATTGACGTACTCCCGCGGGAATTCTTTTTAACTGTAACTTCAATACGACACATCACAAGATATACGTTGATTTATTTTATTTATTTAATTAAAAACTTTTATCTTACGTTTATTAGTTTGGTTCAATAATTGTGCCATTATATATACAAGATTAAAATAATGTATTTACAAAATTACAATAATGTATATAATTCACATGAAAACAAGTAAGAAGGTTAGTACATTCATTAGCCTACTTTATCAGATGTGTAAGATTGTTTTATTTATTTTTTTAGTATTTATCTGAGAGGCATACGATGCGGGTGGGTGAGGTTTGAAAGGCGGTGTATTGATTTTTGGAGAACATATGAGAATCTCGTCTGCGGTAACGATGGTAAGGTGACTGATGAGTGTTCAGGGGGAAGGATGAGGTCGATTGGGAGTTTTCTTTTCAGCTGACAGAAGCGTAGGGATTGGAGAGGATTGACATAGAGTTGTTGGATCATTGGGTTCGAGTGGTTGAGGTTATGGTTTTGGTGATACGGAGTCTACTTTGGGAAGTTTGATGTTATGGTGGGAGACGGTATTACTGAGTTACTAGGGAGAATTTGTATTGGTGCGTAGGGTTATGTTTTTTTTTGTTTGAATTTTGGCCATTGTTTCCATATGGATGAGACAAAGGTCCAGGTGGGCTTTATTATGGGGAGGTATAGTAGGCGTTTTGAGCTGATGGTCATACGTTGTATAACAAAATAAAGTTCGTTATTGTTAGATCTGTCACTCCTCAGAGTTTGTAGCAGAGGTATTGAATCACCCTGAATATTTAAATTGTTAATTAAAAAATCACCCGAAACGTAACTAACAAACCTCTCTCCAAATAAAATATGAGGGATAAATAGCATCACTCCAGATCCCCAGTTATCGTTATTTTCTTAATATTCCTTCTGATCGTTAAAATAGCGATATCATTTGCAGGTATTTAGGACGGTTTGGGCTTTTCCGTCAGAGCTTCTGCACTGTTTAATCGGCTTGTTTTTGTCATTGGTTTCGCTCTAATTAATTTTTCTGTCTCTGTATGACAGAAAGAACAACATTAGCTGATGGCAAGGAGTGTATTGACCTTATATGTCTCAGATATATTCTCAGTTGCACTTTAGATCCATTCGAGTTTCTGAAATGAACCAGTAAGCGTTTCAAAGTTAGGAATTGCGTGAAGTTCAAGGGCGCCGCGCGATGACGGTCCCGTTAGGCCCGTCTTTGTTTTGCCTCTGTCGCTCGTGCTACACGCCTGGAGTGTATGCGTGGATCTCAATCATGGCGGGGGCGGGGGAAGCAGCACGTGACGACTTTACGCGTTGCCGTGGCAACCGCCTGCCCCTTCCCCGCCCCGCTGCCCTGGTGCTCGGGACCACTGTCTCCGTCCGACGCATGCGCGCCGCGGCCATTTTGACAGTGTCTGTCTCTGTCGCACAGCAGCAGCTAGGCTTTTGTTTGTTTGTGTTCCACTTGTTGAGCGATTGCTTTGCTTGTTGTTGTTGTTCCACTGGCTGGCTGGCTGACTGCAGCATTCCATTGAGGCGCACTTTAAAACAGCGGCAGATAAGTCGCCGTCGCGTCTTCGGCGAACTCTGCCCAAGTCCGGTCAGTGTCCATATTGTGTTTGCCTTCGTCGTTACGACGGCACTTCCCTAAAGGTCTACAGACTACACGATGACAAACTTGGAATTTAGCGGAGCAATTCCAAAGCTGTTCGCATTTAGGCGCACCTCTACTTTCATCCACGTCGCCGTACACGTAAAAATGAAATAACGTTCATAATAAAGGGATTCGTCAATTAATGTAAGCTTCCAGCGCTGCTGAGCAACAATATTAAAATGGCTTGATTGTATACCTCATTTTAAGACTTACAACGAAGCCTGCTGGGATTAGTCGTAGTTGTTGTGGTAGTTAGTTCACTGACGCGTTCCTGCAGCTCTCTGTAATGATCTGTTCTGGGCTAATCTTTTCATCTCTCAACCAGCCTCATTTGCCTAACATATTCCAGCCTTGGTGATCCTTTTTAAACCTACCCCACTATTATTAGAGAGCAAATATCACTGTCTTTCCGGTCGGACACAAAAGAAGTAACGGTATGTACTTAAACATGGAAGAAAGTGAAAGTTGGGAGAGAAGAGAATCAGTCATTGTATGTTTGTAGTGGGAAAGAAGTAGAAGTCGAAATGTTTTTCTAAATTTGTAAAGCAAAACGAATTTAAGAATGGAAAAGAAGACTCTTTCATTAATTTGTTCAAAGCAAACACAAATCTGCACAGTAAAATTATGATATCCCAGCCAAAACTCTCTACTGAGAGGTGAACATTTTTGCCAAGACTGAAGACTGGTCTCCTTTTCTCTGTCTGCCGAGTTCACACCCTGTGAGTAAAGGATCACCACGACTTGCTGCCTACCTGTCATCTTAAAACTCCATGAGGATTTCCTGGAAGATATCCTTGATAACTGGACGACAACGTTCCCAAATCATCGAGGAACGAAAAACAATTTGTCATACTAAGGCAGATTACCACGCGTTGTTGAACTCACAGTATATAATAATATTCTGAGCTAAGCAGTTGATATTCAAAGATCTAATTTCCCCTAAATTCCACATTATTTTTACTGTATAGTACAGGATGCAAGTAGGAATTCGTGTTAAACAAATACTTAAAGAAAGAAATTACAAAATTCCAATTAAATTTTGTTCACATTTAAATAATTAAAAATCCCCTTTACAAGCCTTTTTCAAAATTATTCTTGACATTCTCTATAGCTGAAAACTTTCATTTTATAATATATATATATATATGGTATTTTCGTTTATCGTAAATTCATTTACAGTAATGTCGTGTATCTTCCTGCGGAAGGAAAAATGCCCCATTTGTAGACTGAATAAATACGTAGATACAATTAAACGATCCGTTGCCTGGCATTCGTAACTACAGTAGTACAGTTGGAAAGCACGGACCACAAAGAACGCGGCAGCACGCCTGGCAGTGTAAAGTTAAAACCCGCAGTCCCGATAAAAGCCTGTTAATTGGTAGGTCTCGCATGGTTAGCGATCTCATTACATTTAAGGAACCCTTTCTATGACTCGAACCGAAGATTAACAAAATTGCTTTTGTTCGAGCCCGGACACAGAACAACGCCGAAACGAGGTAATATAGTATATCTTAGCGACGTATCACACATACCTGACTTGACTGCCACGAACCTTGCTGCCGTTAAAAAGTAACAATCTAAGTATAAACTTCAGCCTTGGCTATTAATTGATAGCTTAACTCAGCCTCAAGGACGAATCACTCCAACTTCTGGCAGATGACGTTTCTGCGCTATTAAAGTGACGTCTCTGAGCTTAACAGCGAGTTAAATAGTCATGAGTGCGCCAGAAACAATATCAATGACCTTGTAAGGAAAGAAAAAAGAATTTCTAACAACGGTAACAGTAGTTGAAAGTTAACTCTCAATAATACCGAGTTAAGTTTGTAATTCCAGGCTACTACTTTATTAACATAATAAATATAGTGGCCATTTAGTCATAAAATTGATGTTATTGTATTGGTATTCAGTCCTGAGATTGGCCTGATGCAACGCTCCATGCTAACCTGTGTTGCACAAGACATTTCATGTTCGCATAACTACAACATCCCACGACCTCCCTAATCTGCTAAGCGTTTTTCATTCTTGGCCTCCCTGTTCTGATCTTACCCCACACAATTCCCTGTAACTCTAGTTTTACAAGACCCTCATGTCTTAAAACGTGGCCTGTTAATCTATCCCTTCTTGTCGTCAGCGTATTCCATATTGTTCACTCTTCCCCTATTCTGTTCAGAAATTCCTCGTTTATGATTCTATCCACCCATCTGATTTTCAGCATTCTCCTATAGCACCACATTTCAAAGGCTTCTATTCTTTTCCTTTCCGCAGCTCCTATCGTCCACGTTTCGCACCCATATAACGCCACGCTCCATACGAACGATTTCCTAATATTCACATTTATATTACCCGTAAGTAAATTCCTCTTTTTCGCGAAAGCCTTCCTTGCCTGTGCTTTATGTCTACTGTACTTTTATCATCCCTAGTTATTGTACTGCCCAAGTGACAGAATTCCTTAACTTCCTTCAAAAAATCCCTTCCCAATCTAACACCCTTAGTTATTCCACTGTTTCCCATGCTACATTCCATCACCTTGGTTTTCCCTCTATTAATCCTCATATTGAACTCTTTCTCCAAGACCATTTTCATGCCATTTATTATTGTTTTCTAATCTTCTTCTGACTCCTCTAATACTAAAATATTGTCGGCAAACGTAGGGTTTTTATTTCTTCTGCTTGCAGTATAATTCCTTTTCCATGATCCGTTTTTATATTATTCATTGCTCGTTCTATATGTAAGTTAAACAGCATGGATGACAGACTACATCCTGGTCCTACTCCTTTCTTAATTTCTACTTTCTTTTTATGATCTTCAATTGTAATTACTGCTGACTGCCTTCTGTACAGGTTATGGATAAGCCTTTTTCAAGATATTTTATTCCTGTCCACTTCATAATCCTTTATAGTGTGTTCCAGTTCACATTATTAAACGCGTTTTCTCAATCTACAAATGCCTTTTAAAATTAGACGCACAGTCAACATTGCTTCTCTTGTCACTACATTATTCCTAAAACCAAAATGAACTTCTTCCAACTCGCTTTCTATTTGTCGTTGATTTACTTATTCTACCCGTAATTTAATTCCTCTTCTTTGCGAAAACCTTGCTTGTCTGTGCTATCCAACTCTGTTTGTCTACTATACTTCTACTATCTCTAGTTATTACGCTGCCCAAGAAGCAGAATCCGTTAACTTCCGTCAAAATATCCGTTTTACTATTCCACTGTTTTCCATACTACATTCCATCACCTTTGTTTTCCCCCTATTAATTCTCACATTGAACTCTTTTTTCCAGGTCCACGTTCATGCTATTTATTGTTATTTCTGACTCCCGTAACAGTAAAATATCATCCTCAAACTGCTGGGTTTTTATTTCTTCTCATTCCAATATGATTCCTTTTTCATGTTCTGGTTGAACATAAAAAAATGGATATTTAATGTATTGTTAAGTTCAACAGTTATATTTAAACTAGAAGCAGGTAGGTCTATACAAAATACACGCACATCGTTTCGTCACGAATTTGACCTTTAATCCAGTTAAAGAAACAATGATTGTCTATGAACTTATTTTCCTCGAAAGGGAAAGAAATGTAATTTTATCTTACGGATGTTTAATAATATATTAACGTAAAGCCGATAAAGATCAATAAAATATTAGATAAAACAAAACAATTATCTTTAATATCTTCATTTGGTACACTACATAACAAATACAAAACACAAGTTATGTAACAGTTAATATACACATAAATACTTATAAAATGAAGTCTGGTTCAATGTGTGAAGTATCATAACGTAAATCACGTAAATTAATGTAAAAGTGGCATACCAAGAAGAAATCGTAAAATAATATGCCAGATTATTTAAGATAAAGAAAAACGTTTCCAATAAAAATATTTCATTTAAAAGTGTAATAAATGTTTTGGCAATAAAGTAACACAAGGTTTCATGTTGAAGGATGAATATTTAATTTCATCAACAGAATCTGTTTCAATGATTAGTATCGTATTATTATAGTTGGATTTGATTAACATAAAATGTCGATAAAACACCGCACACTTAAATATCCCACACGATTCATGAGTGAAACGCGTAGGACAAATTGTGAATAGCATCATAAAAACGCGATAAAAATGTTATAACGAATATCATGCACCGTCAAAAGCATACCCGTGACCCAGGTATGGATGACACGGTGACGGACGTGGGACGTGTTCATACAATATCTTGTCCGTATTAAAATTGTATACCAAATAATTGTCAATTTTATTATTATGAGTTGCCATTTATGGTCCATTTTGAAGATATATGGATAAAACAACCCCCAGCACCTACAGGGGTTACTGCGTTAGGGTACTGGAGGTAAATATCACTCTCTTTAAATAATATTTCTTAAGAAACCGTGAATGTTGCTTACTGTTTTTAGTTACCATAAATATATTTGACTGTATTAAGTACTGGTAGTTATTGGCATTTTTAAATGTACCGAGACCGAGTTTGTACTTATAGAGTATTTGGGGTATATTTTACCCAATTAGCGTTCTGCGAATATTTTTGGCTTTGTTACTGTCTCCAAATACTGGTATTATATTTAACTCCCTTTGGATACCGGGAATATTTTCGCCTCTATTAACATTATGAAGAAATAAATTAATTACTTGCGGTGTATAATTAACCTACCAGTAGATTAAGGTACTGTGAGATATTATATTAGACTAATATAAATAAATACCCTGGTTCTGCTGGAAGCCCTGCTAGTCTCTATAATAAAATTACCTGTATGTGTGAGTGTGTGCCTGTCTTTATTTGAATGTGTGTTCCGCATAAAAACTAAACGAGTAGACCAATTTCAACCCAACTTTGTGCACGTATTCTTTGCAACCCCATAAATCAGCGCAGTCATGGTAAGATGCGGCTACCATCCCCAGGGTCGGGGGTGGAAGGAGTGGAAAATTATACATAAGCAAAAACGGCCGATATTGTATCACATAAATACATTCTTTGATAAATTAATTTGAGTGTTTTTTAATACTGCTGGAGTATAATTTCAACCCTATCCATAATGTAAGGGGGTGTATTCTTAGGGATGTAGGTTGGGGGCAATACATATAATAACCAGAAAATGCGAGATTATGATCTAAACAGGTGTAATATAAGCCACTGAGTTTAATTATAACATCAGGAATTAAATTTAAGTTACAGTTCATCCTTTAAGAGGTGCTTGGATGGGGTGAAACAGACTTCTATATACTAACTTTAACGAATGAAACAATTTCGACCAAATTTTGAACACGTGTTCTTGGCAAAATCTAACTCAACACTATTAGGGTAATACTCGGTTACCATCACTAAAAGCGAAGGTGAAGAGGCGGTAATTTTTAAAACAGCATAAACTAGTTATTTCCTTCTAATATATTTTTTTGGGTGAGTTAATTTGATAGCGTTTATGGTGAATTTGTTTGCGTATAATTTCAACTCCATTCATCGTGGGGCTGTAGGGAACGTCATATAAAAATAAAACAGTCAAGTTTGACATTGAAACCGGCGCTATCGGAGTTTTTGAGTTTGATTCTGACATTGTGGATTCGAATTAAATTGCAGTTCATCCCATAACAGGAGGGTGGGGACGGGGTAAAACACATTTCATCGTAATAAAATTAAAGGATAGAATTATTTTGATAAAATTTTGTTTCCAAAACTAAACACTTAGGAGATAAGACACGACTACCACCGACAGGGGGAGGGGATGAAATTAGCGGAATTTTTACATGTAATAAAGCCTCATATTTGAGTCGAAAAACAATTCTTGAAGTAAATTGCTTTTATAGTGTTTCCCCGACAATGTTTGCGTATCATTTCAACCCCTTCCAGAATGTGAGGGGTGGGGGTGGAAATGAGCCATATGAAAATAACAAGGAAACTATGGAGTGCGGTGTGGAAACCGGTGTAATGCGAGTCGCTGTGTTACATCATGACCTTTAATATGCGATGTAAGTAAAAAAATCATCCCTTAAGTGGAGGGTAATTTTTATTCTGTTAAGGGTACTAAAATTATTTTTAATCCTGCTGTTGTACCGATTTTTAACTCTCTCGAGATACTGGGAGTATGTTTGAGGCTCATATTGTGACGTTTTCAATGTCGGTTTATTCATGTGTTGTCGAAGAATTAAATAATGCACCCCGATAATATAAATAAATACCATGGCAAATATAAAAAGAGGTGGATCTTCAGGTGATATAAATTTTAAGTTATATATAAATCACATTAGATCTCAATCAGCCTTTCCATGCTCTTATAAATTGATTATTCACAAACATCGCCCTACTTGCAAAACGTTTCGTCTACTTTTTTCCAATTTTTTACTAGTTAATTTTTTATATCATTGCGTGTTAAAATAATCTTAAGTAAGTAGGTCTTCGGTGATTGTATTCTAAAAATTCTCGCCTCTTGTCTCATCCCACTCATTATCTAAAATACACATATTTAAATACACTGAACTATCCATATCTCGTTAAAATTAAAAGCGCCTGACTTCGAACCACTACTCTCATTTCAGTTAAGAATTCTCGTTATAATTATTTTGACTCAGCTAACCCAAAAATAATGGCAGCAAAATTATTTCAATGTTAACACGATTAGGGAATTATCAACATTTAGCAACGTATAGGGGATGGAAAAGCGGGAAAATTGAAGTAGCTGAGAGGAATGCGCTGGCATAGGAGAGAGCTTTGCCTGAAAATCTGTTTCCACGAACGGTTGCGTTGCCTCGCGTCGTGTTTAAAGTATTCCACGAGGCAAGTAGCTAGGCCGTTAGTTAAAAATAAACGGCCAGTCGTAGGTGCTCCTCTGCATTTCTACACGCGTCTCACCCACCGCTGCTGCAGCGTGCCAGGACATCATACAAGTCATCTCACTTTACTTACGGAAACACACGGCAAGAGAGTCAGCTTGCACTGTTTTCTCACGAGCAGAGCTCCTAAGAAAAGTAAATACTGCTCTCGGTATTCAGATAATGTATCAATCCACGTAACTGAATCAGACTATAGTTGATTGCATTATTCTTAATCTAGTGAGATAACTATAAATTTTCATTTAAAAAATATAACCGTCTCTTGGTAAATCCACGTAAATGAAATTACGGAATTCCATAGTCGGCATCCACTATATATTATGATTATATTGTTATTATCTCATTAAACAATAATTTATATTTTATTTTCTATTCTTATGAGCTTATATAACTGTACTCTATATTTAAATATTAATTACTTGCATGCAAAGTAATAAAGGTATAATTAAATATAATAAATAAATAATTTGAAAGATCAGTTTTGGTTTTAGGAAGAATGTAGGGACAAAAGAAGCAATATTGACTCTGCGTCTAATTTTAGAAGACAGGTCCTATATTCATGGCATTTGTAGATTTAGAGAAAGTCTTCAATAATGTAAACTGGAACACACTACTAAGGATTTTGAAATAGACAAGAATAAAATATCGAGAAAGAAGAGTTATCCATAAGCTCTATGCATGGCAATCAGCAGTAATTAGAATAGAAGGGATAGAAAGGAAGGCAGAAATCAAGTAAGAAATAAACAGTAAAGGAATCAACAAGAAGAAGAAATAAAACCCTACGGTTTTCCGATGATATTGTAGCATTAGGGGAATCAGAAGAAGACTTGGAAAAAATAATGAATGGCATGAACGTGATCCAGGGAAAAGAGTTCAATATGAGGATTAACAGAGGGAAAACTAATGATGGAGTGTAGTATGGGAAACAGTGGAATAGCAAAAGGTGTTGATTTGGAAGGGACATTTTGAAGGAAGTTAAGGAATGCTGCTACTTTGGTACATAATAACTAGGGATGGTAGAAATATAGTAGACATAAAGAGTAGGATAGCACAGGCAAGTGAGGTTTTCGTACAAAGAGAGGAATTAACTTACGGCTAATTTTAAGTTTGAAAATTACGAAATCATTACTTAAAATGTTCGTATGGAGTGTGCGAAACATGGATGATAGGAGGTGCCGAAAGGAATATAATAAAAGCGTTCAAAATGTGATGTTATATGAGAATGCTGAAAATCATATGGGTAGATAGGGTAACTAACCAGGAAGTTATAAGTAGAATAAGAGAAGAGACAACAATATGGAGCACTTTGGACAAGAGAAGGGATAGATTAATAGACTACGTTTTCAGACAGGAGGGTAATTTAAAATTACCATTATAAGGAAGTGTATGGGGTTACAATAGAAGAGGGAGACCGAGGATTGAATACGCTAAGCAGTTTATGGAGAACGTTGGATGTGGTAGTTATGTAGAAATGAAAAGTCTTTCAAATAATACGTTAGAATGGAGGGTTAGATGTATAATTTATAATTAAAATTTGAAATGTACAGTCCGTTAACAAAATTCTATTTCTCAGACCAATGTTTAGTTTAATCACAATTTCAGTCACGCCACTATATTAGACAGCGATACGCATTGTTGTAAAATAATAATTCCAAGAATATAATCCTCCAAATACTGTCGACATTTAACTTGCCACTGAAAATGTTAAATAATTATGTGGTATCGCACTTTAATTAGATTGGTTTATTTCTATATTTATTCGTCGCTTACATCCTTGCTTTACCTTCAAGCGCAAAGCGTTGCCAAAATGTATATATATATATAATTCTCAATAAGTGTTTCTCATATTTAAATTTGTCTGAAAACTAATGTCAAGTAATTTAATTATAAATGATAATATGATACACTATAAATCCCAGTACCCGTTTCAATATTGAGTAAACTGATAGTGCATTGAATCACTTATACAGCATTATGAATTAATTATAGGTTCAACAGCCTCATTGCTTGCGCATACCGAAACTTTCAATCTACGGGAATAAATCAAATGTGTTTCAACCTATTCTAATAATACCACTCTCTAAAATGGCCAATATTTTAGAAATTCGTCTAAAATCACGTTTATTGTTGGGTTTAACCCATAAGTTATGATTGGTTCGTGACATTTCTCAGAAGAATGAGTGTTTCATTTTCAATGTTTTTCACAGTATAACTGACGTTTTAGTAATACTACGTTTATCACCTTATGCCTCAAGTTTCGTTTGGAGGTATGATGTATTTATCAATTTATTGTACACAGTTGTCAATTGATACGAGTGAGCGCGTATTTGGAAACTTTATTTCTATTCATACCTTTGATGAATAATACATTGTACCTATTTTCTCCGTTTTCTATTGCAAACTAATGTAATATTTTCTACCTAGTGTAAAACTTATAAATCTACGAAACCTATTAAATCAAGGAATTATAATTCTTCGGAACATTTATTTGCCAATTTAAATATGGAAAGATTCAAAAGCGACGTTTTCGGTGGACTGTAAAAACTTAATCCACCTCTGTGGAGAACAGAACGAATGTAGACTGTTCCCCAGCCGATCGATGACAATATGTAAATTTCAAGTAAACAGGGATCGCTATGGGACCGCAAACACCATTCGAGGCGTTTCAGAAGCCTTCAGTGGTACAATTAGTCGTATCGCCACCAGACTTATTCCGAATGTGTCACATAATAGTATTTATAATGTGTAAATAATAATATATTATCTTTACTTTCATAACTTGTTGATTAGATGATAGATGGCAGATTTTACTGAATAAAAACTTAACGATAGGTAAAATTTCTGTTGTATATGGAAACGATACTTTCTAATTACGACCTTTCAATAAAACTTAATAAATAATAATACGGCCAAATAAGCCAGCAAATAAATTTAGTTGGTATTTAATTAATATGAATACTACGTTTATCCAACTTTTTGGACTATATAGAAAACATTAGAAAATCATTACAAAAATTATGCATTTAAAATTTTTACTGATTTTGTAATTTTTTGTGTGTAGATACCTGAAGATGACCACAGGTTGGATGAAATGTAGTATTTACACTAATTTATTTTATTTCCTGACTTATTTGGCTTATTTATTTATTATTAAACTTAAACTGAGAAAAATATTTGAAACTAAAAATTGTGGTAGACAACTATTAACGACATCAATTTCGTAAGACTCCAGTACGTCATTACTTTTTTGGAAAACACATTACTTGTAAATGAGGTTTCAAGGATATAAATACTTATAATGATATAAAAATTTAAATTTTAAAGAGCTTTGTGTTGTCCGTAGAACAGTTATTTTTGACAATGTTGTGGCTGAATGATATAGTTTGCTTAGTCCCCGTTCCAGCAACTCATTACTGTCTGATGCCGAGCATACGACTATAATTGCATTACATAGAACCATTGATTAGTGCGGATTTGAACAAAGGCTACAGTTAATAAATTAACGGAATTACAGGTAAAGTACTCAACAAACTATTATATTTAATTATTTAAAACAAAAGAATTCACTGTTACCTTAACAACAAGCAGAAATAGTTATATATCCAAGAAATACAAATAAATTATAATTAATTAAATTTGTGTATTAAAACAGGTATTCAATTGAACGGATCGTAAAATTCTACTCCTTCTGGAAACGAAAAAGGTCATGTAAATACCAACCGTTTTAGAAATTCATTAAGAGAGAAATATGCACCACTAAATACGATATTCTGGCACGTTTTATTGTTGTTTGATGTTATTAGCGTTTTTTTTGTGATCGTCATTATTTATTAAGTGGTGATTTCAAAATTATTAAATACGGAATCGATACTTCTTATCGATATCTATCAAAATTGAGAAGCTATATTAATTTCATGCATTTCTTCTTCTTTTTCATGTTAACTATAACAAGAAGTTTCGCTACTATTGCTATTTTTGTAAAAAGGAATATGGAAAAATAATTACACTGCGAGGATACGAAATACAAACCCTACGGTTAGCCGATGATATTGCACATTTCTAAATGGCATGAACCTGGTCCTGGAGAAACATTACAACGTGAGGATTACAGAGGGAAAACAAACGTAATGAACTGAAGTATGGGAAACAGTGGAATAACAAAGGGTAGGATATTTTGAAGGAAGTTAAGGAATTCTGCTACTTGGACAGCATAATATCTAGGGATAGTAGAATTACACTAGGCATAAAGAGTAGGATACCAAAGGCAAGGAAGGCTTTCGTAGAACAGAGGAATTTACATATAGCTAATATAAGAATGAATATTATGAAATAATTACTAAAAAATTCGTATTGAATGTGGCATTATATGGATGCGAAACGTGGACGATTGGAGTTGCAGACAGGAAAAGAATAGAAGCTTAAGAAATGTAGTGCTATAGGAAAATGCTAAAAACCAGATGGGCGAATAAGGTAACTGACGATAAGTTCTAAGCAGAATAGGGGAAAAACGAACCAATTGGAGCGTTTTGACCCAGAGAAAAGATAGAATAATAGGCCACGTTTTGAGATATGAAAGTCTTGCTAAATTAGCATTAGAGAGAAGTATTTGCGGTAAGAACAGAAGAGGTTAGAAGAAGCAGCATACGATAGAATGGAGGGTTACATCAGACCAGTATAATACCTTACAACTACAACAACAATAACCTAAAATACAAAAAATTGCTATTGACTTAGAATATTATCTTAAAATTTCTCTATATCGACTCATTTATTACAAATATTTACTGCTTAGTTTTGTTCTTATAAACATGCATCGTTTCCAATATTGCCCGTTTGTAAATATGTTCACGTTGTATGCCTTGTATCTTTTTGACGATTAGTAATTTTTTGATGCGTCAAAAGAGGATTGTTGGGTTCTTAATAAGGTTTAAAATTGTTATGTAACTGTAAAATAAAAATAATAACTAAATAACTGCATTTTGTTATTGTAAATCATCTAACATATGTAATTATACAATAAAATAATTTAATAGTTTTAATAATAAAATATTAAAAAGTGATCTAAAGTGACATTTGTTCTAAAAGACCAACTTTTTCTCGTATCCGATTCGTGATGGACTTCAGTATTGAGCAATACAATTTCACCATATGAAGTTGAAGATTTATTTAATGTTAGCTCTATTTACAGTAATAATTACTCGGTTATAAAAAATATAGTGTTCTGAACCATTGTTTCTGAATAGTATTGAAGTCATCCGCTTCCAGATCTTGCATACAGGAACAACGTTTTATTATAAAATCTTGCGTCTGATTGTATTTGTTGAAGCTATTGATAAGAACAACAACCTATCAATTAAACAGATCTGTTGATGGATTCTTCAAAGAATGAATTAATATTATAACTTCTTTTGCGTTACAGGCTGCATGAGGGTGATATAGAAACTGGCAACTCCCCGTTAACAGAAGAGGAAGGCAATTGAAAAGGGGGAATACGGAAGGAAAACGGAGGCAGCCAAGGATCGACAACGGTCTCTGGGTTTTAGTTTAAGGGCCCTACCCGATGATTCGCCTCAAAGTGATGCTGAAAATCTAAAAAACTTACATCAGATAGGAGGGACTATTGGGTACTTGTCTTACGCCCTACCGAATGACGGAACAAGAATTTGTTGTGGGTTCACAGCATTCTCCTCTCGAGACCTCTACCAGATCCAACGGGATCAGCGGACAACTCTTTGCGTATGCCCAAGGTCTGCGATCTCAGAAAACAAAACCTCATAACTGAGAACAAGGTGCCTCGGCATGTGAGAACCTTAAAAACCAGACATGTCCGGATGCAATTCTATATATAAATAGAGGGAGTGGTGAGGGGGGGAGACATTTATCCGTTCCTTTCGTTCACTTCATTGACGACTGCAGATCCGGGTGCTACTAATAATGCATAATTAATTTCGTTATTTATAATTGTAATAATCAATTTGAAAAGTACGCAATCCGCGTGATACAAACCAAGACAGGAGAGTGAATGAGTTTGCTGAACATGAAACCCTCAGGCTTTTCTTCTTTGAACGATTGTGGGGTGTTAATTAATAATGACAAATGTTAAACTTTAATTAAGAAAAGGCTTTCCAAAATTATTTATTCATCCTAAAGACTCCTCGATTATTGATTGTTGCTTTTCATTGATTCGACAAAATTCTTCAAGAGTAGCATTATCTAGTAGAACATATAAACCGGCTTTGATAGAATTTCGAATGATGATAAAAGAATTAAACACTTGGAATCATTTTTCAATTTACCCTTTCTCGTGCCGGTTAAATAATATCCTGAAACTTTATAATAATAACATGATAATATAGTTTATTTGTGATGAACCTACCAAATCAAAGGCAAAGTAGAAGTATTCCGGATGGATTATGAGAGTAATGTTTCACTTAACGAAATGGATTGAACACATCTTAGACTAAAAAAAATTCTATATATCAAGTTTTTTTATGTTTCAGAAAGATTTATAGCCTTGTTCAAAAGTATGCTGGTTTATTGTTATGATTAAATATTTTAAGTTTAAATTTATTTTCCCTAGATGTAAATGAAATGCAAATAATTAATATTTTAGTTTGTGTGTAGAGGACAGTGTATAACGACATTTAACTAATATTTGGGAGAATACTCTTAACAGCTTCCTATACTTATAAAAATAATTTACGAATAAAATCATTTTATTTCTTAAAATCATAGATGAGTTATAGTTTTTATTTACGGTTGTTGATGCAATATTATGAGCCGGAATTATGGTTTAGAAAGTTCGTATATAATTCCGTACAATAAACGGGGATACTCCAGCTGTAGCCTCGGAGGAAATTGCGGCATGTTTTACCTTGTCGCGAGATAACTGATGCCTTTTTTTTTCGCAGATGCGGTGAACGATGAATGTTACTAAATTTTCTGCAAGGCGTAAAAGATTATATCCAAAGTTTTCAGATAAATGTTTCACTCACCAAGGAACTACAAAACGTAATAAAGCACATGTTATGTTAAATCATAGAATAATTAAAAACATACTTGGATATTATTTAGAAATGTACTTCTCAGAACATTCAAAATATTATAAATTATATAAATGAATGAATGACTTTCAATAAAAACTTTCTTCGAATGTGCTACTAAAGTTTAAATTACGAGAGCTGTAGAAAAAAATTGTTTCTTGTTAATGGTGCGTAGTCATTTTTTAAATTAAAAGGATAACATAAGCATCAAACAGCCAATAAATCAGAATTACTAACATTATTCGACAGAATATAATGCAACAGTACGTTCACAAATTTTGTGCTTCTTCAGGTAATTCTACGCAATCAAATTTCGTTTAAATGGATGCAAATACATATGAATAAACATTAGAGGTCTAAATATGATGAAATTTTGCTTCCTGCACTGCGTTCAGAGACGGTTACGGTACGTCATGCCAGATTAATTAAAATATTGCATAAACGAAAAAATTTAGTGACGTACTACATTCGGGTAATCAACGTGGTGGTAGGAAGGGAGGAGGTTGAAAAAAGAGCAAAGCAACCAATGGTTAATTTGGACCCCTGGCTATTTTAGGGAGACAGGTTACATGAGGGTGATTCACTTCATTGTAACTTCCCCTTAATTACATAACAAGTGAATTTGAAAGAGCGGATTCATAAGTACCAAAATAATTTTACTCCCGAATTGCGTATTTAAGAATTTAGGGCTGTATGATTAAGATGATTCGCCTTTCTTTTACAATATTCTTTGGTTCGGACGTGTGCTAACAACGCTGTAGGAACACTTGGTAAAGTGCTATCGAATATTCAATTAGCCGCAATAAAAGAAATTATTTGTCAATGAAATCTTGAGGAAATAATCCTAAATTTCGAACAGAAGATGACCATTTTCTCTTAATGATACAAATGGCACTTGAAATTTCTGTTATAAAGTACAATAAGATTAATTATCTACCGTGGCTTTAGCAAAAAACTTTTATAATTTTAATTTTGCATGATTAAATAAGTTATAAATGCAGAAGTTGTTAATGCTTAATTGGTACAGAAACACTACGGCTAATATGTCATACACTGCCGTGACGCATAAATCTGAAATCTACCCATGTAATATGTAAACGAAACTAATGGAGTTTACTAGGAAAAGTAGGTAAATATTGCATTGGTCATATCCCGGCGGGGATTTTTAAAATATATAAAATGAACGTAACAAGAGAAAGTAATACATAACAAGGAACAAAAGAAGAAAACATACCATTCCATTACCCCTATAAAACTATATATATAAACTAATAACTATTAATTGTGTCCTACTCATCACCCTCTTTGCCCTGCACTTCACTGCAATAACTTATTAGATTAAATGTCAAAGACTATGTATCTTTTTTAAGAAAATTATTTATTTTCCACTTTATATTACTAAATTTTATAGATAACAACCATATTATTTTTCTATCAATCATTATCATAATCAGTTGGTCTTTTTTTTGAATCGTTTTGTACTCTCTGGGCAGGTCGCTCGCACTTTGGAAATAGACTATTCCAAACTCGAATTTTTCTATTAAAAAAATAATATTTTCTTAACAGTCCACTTATTCCTCTTTCTAGTCTTCCATGAATGAGTTGTGATACCTACGATATCCAATAAGGAAATAATAATTTGGAAGAAGTTTGAGCTTAAGGATTACCGTTGTTGTTATAGCAGAAATAGATATAAAAATCGGATAACGCATGCAATAAAAGCTTTTGCCAAAAATAGAATTTGTTTTACATCCAAAATAAGTTTCAAAATTGGGAAATGATTTCAAAAAGTGTTTTTATATGAGTGCGAAACTTGGACAGTGTATTGCGTAGAATAGAAGCCTTTGAAATATGGCGTTGCAGAAGAATGCTGAAACTCGGAAGGTCGAGGAATCCAATTGGCGAGGACAACATTATTGAGGACAGTAACGTTACATTAGTATTAGAGTGAAGTTTGTTGGGTAAGTATGGATGAGTAAGACTAAAGTTTGAATCATGATAGACGTGACCTTCAATGGTTATTTGAAGATGTTAATTCTAGCGCTGGAAGGATCAGTCTGCGGACTGACTACCACAGAAATAATTATTTAATATAATTCCTTGGAGATTATTTTTAATAAGTTACTGTTTCATGAGAAAGAGAAAATAATCATGTAGTAATAATGTAGGTATGGATTTGGCTTTAAATCGTACCTTGATTTATCATGACAATTATGGCAATAGATTTTTTTGAGCTTGGTATCAGTAAATGCCATTTTTTTAATTGTCGCTGTGTGTCTTCGTAAATCATGCAACTTTGAATTTGATGCGAAATGTCTAAGTATAAGCTTAAAACACTCGATATCATTAAACACAGTTGTTATAATGGGAATTGGAATATGTTCTAGTAATTAATTTTTCTTGAGAGTTGCAAGATATATATATATATATATATATATATATATATATATTATCATTTAAGTGTAGAGCAGATCGCTAATTTCAAACACCTGGAAGCTAAGATATCTAACAGTAGAAATTTTAAAGCAAAATTATACGCCCAAACAACTAAAGCGGCAATGACATATATATATATATATATATATATATATATATATATATATATATTATCATTTAAGTGTAGAGCAGATCGCTAATTTCAAACACCTGGAAGCTAAGATATCTAACAGTAGAAATTTTAAAGCAAAATTATACGCCCAAACAACTAAAGCGGCAATGACATCGGGCTGAATATGTGACATGATATGGAGGAACAAATATATGAGCACGAAAAGTATGGTGGGATTAAAAAATTATACTGTAGCGCTATAGGACCCTCGCCAATTTAATTCGTATTTTAGGACCATTTAAATTCAGAAAATTAAATGATGATATTCGGAAACATGCAGAAAAGATGCGGAAAATCCGGGATTATAAAGGCGCCAGACTATTGCGAAAAAACGTTCTTCCTAGATGAGTGCAGGAGATTAAAGATGTTTGTCCATCAGGGGACGTGACCCATACATGTTTCTCATTTTTACTCCTTACATCGTAAGTGTAGATCCCGCACTCGACGAAAAAATTTAATGGCGATTAATGAAGCCGCGTCACATTCGGTGGCGTCTTTCCATAGAGGGGAAGGGAAAGATTGGCTGGGAGGTGACTAGGCGCTGAAATGGTGTGTATTATAAGTTGAAAGGAAGAGGAAGTAGGAGATAAGAGAAGGAGCAGTGGAGGGAAAATATTAGTGAAGTGAAATAGTCACTGCACGTTCGAAGTGGAAGAAGAAATAGAAAGAGGAGAGAAGTTTATGCGTTTGTCGAGAGTTATAAATAAGAGCAATTTAAGAAGAGCTCGGAAGACGCTTTCAATAATTATATGAAAGAAAACACAAAAGCTACACAACGAATTTTTCTTTCGTTGCCCGACAATGCGAAATCTTATGTTTTTCACCTGTCTAATAACACCCTGTGTGAGGAGCAGGGCACCACAACCTGCTGTTTACCTGAATCCACTAGAAATTCCCGGAGGGAAGAAATCATTTTGTAGCTGCACGGGAGTCCAAGTAGCCGGAAGAAGAATAAGTGCAGGTTCATCATAATAAACGAGATCTCTGCTAACCGTTGTTGCCCCACAGTCATTAACCCCGATAACTTTATATATATAAGAATACGCTCGGCTAAGCCGTTGTTAATTTATTATTTAATTTCCCCTTAAATCCCACATTTTTGGTGCAGGAGCCAATTAGCAATTTGTATTTTAATATATAACTAAATAAATAATTTTAAAAATCAAATTAAATTTTCTTAATATTTAAGTAATTCAATTCCTCTCTCCCCCTTTTCCGCTTGCAAAACGTAAGGACTATCATGACACATTAATGAAAGCAAGAGTGGAATAACTTTACCTAAACCGCTTTTGAAAAGAACTAAAACGAGAACTCTAGAATCCATACCCGTTTATATTTAGAATAGACAACCAAATGGAGACATTATGTATACAAGTGGCGTTGAGGACAATGATAGGTGAGCCATAATGAGAAAAAGACAATGGGCTGACCATGTTGACAGAATGGCTGAGGACAGTTTGGTCAAAAATAGTAAAAGAAGATTAGCAGACGCCCTGGAAGACCACCGAAGGATTGGCATGACAGACTTAAGCGTTACAAGCCTAATTCCATTGAGAGCCCTATTAGTATAAACAGAACATGTTCTACCCTACCAACAAAATAATACTTGAGATATTTTAAATTTTTACATGGTAATATTCAATTTAAATACCACATAAGTTATTATTTATTAACATTTATTAACACAGATTGTGTAAATATTACACTGTACGTTTAGAAAATTAATTAAATTTTTCTGTGGCTCATCGTGGCTAGTTATTAATTTGTAATTTCCTTAATAATATCAATTAAGACTTTATAATATTGTCATCCTTAATTATATTTTCAATGTAATATGTTCGTCCAGGGTTAGAAAACGAAAGTTTCTGGTAGCTATATATAATTTTATGTAAAGACTTACTTAATCAACATAGGTCTAATGAAATTAATAAAATGTTTAAGTCGTTAAAAAAAACTTCTTTCACGTTATTGGTGAAGCTTTAAAAATGAATTTTGTTATGCGAGACGTTATTTCTGTCCTTTATAAACACCGCACCAAATAAAAGAGTGACTGTCAGGATAACATACGTTGACTGTTCCTTAACAGCATTTATACTTATAGAACACCTCAGTTAAATTTTAAATTGTTTAATAGAACAATTAATGACCTTTTACAGACTTTATTCTTTAAATTTAATTAGTAACAAAGTTTTGGCATATTTTTATGCCTTCTTCAGGTTTTCTTTCTATAAAGGAAATATTTATATAAAATCAAACTAAGAAGGTGAAGTTAAGACAAAAATTAAATATTTTAGACGGAAACTAAATCAAACTTACCTCAATAGTATTAAAACATAACAGAATCACATATGAAATCCAACAACAGTGATCGAGATTCAAGGCAACACTTAAATTACTCGTGTCATTTTGTGTATTGAGCGTCTTCTTAGTGGTTCTAACGTGTATCATTTCTGATAGATTCCTTTTGTAAAATTTTGGTCAAAATCTAGAATTTCAACCTTTTACCAGTCAAATAACTGATTCTCCTGGGTCCTATGTGTGGTGACTTCATTATGGATCGTCGTTTTGTAATTGTTCTTATGTTCAATGAGACTTGTACGCAACGCACGTTTCGTTTGACCAATATAACACTTTTGGCAGTTGGGCGCACTGTAATTAATTTTATAGATCATGTTATGTTGCGAATAATTTTCCAAATCGTCCTTATACTGTTTGGTTAAATTACTGAGTTTATTATCAATTTTAAATGTAACTGAAAAGACAAAACTAATGAATAATTTTTTTAATATCTCACTAACACTTCCATAATAAGGTAGCATCAGACATAGTTTCTCCATATCGATGTTCGTTATCAGTTGTGCGTAAATTAGTGTGTCTGTGAATACTTTTAGAAGTATGTTTTTTGATAAAGTCCAAAGAATACGTATTACTAATTAAAATATCTCTAACCAACCTAATATTTTTATTACGGAATTTTGAATTTTTAAAAGTGTGGCTTTATCGATAAGGTTGTAAACCATGGCATTTATCGTAAATGTTGTATGTTTTGAGAGGAAAGTTAAAATTTTGTCCGGAATAGATTGGTTTTTGGAACCAGTCAGCTTGATTGAAAAAGACATAAAATATGCCGAAACGTTGTAGCTAATTAAATTTAAAGAATAACGTATTTAAAATGTAATTAATTGTTGAATTTTATATAACAGACGTTAAATTTAAACGTTTAAAAATGTTTAACTTATTATTTTTATACATTGTGTAAAATTTCATTTATTTCGTCGACACTAATGATTTACTGTCCCAGTCCTTTACCTAGCTTGCCATTTTCACCTCTACAGTCCCAGAGTAATGACGTGAATTAATTTTTAGTAAAAGTTTCCAAAATCATAAAGAGGTTACATATACTTCGGCTGTGGTCGGTGAACTGCGTTTAAGTCCGGGATGTCTGGTTTGAATGAACAGAGGAACGAAGTGAGGAGCGAGCTAATAACTACTGGGCTGGAGTTGAACGCTCGCGCGATTCTCCACACAAAGCGAGCGCATTGATTCCGCCGCTAACATGGCCTTCGTCTGTTCATTAGCTTCGTGCGAAGTAGCGCCAGTTCCCGGTAACAAATTTCGGCGACCAAACAAAACAAATTACCATCCTCGTGCTTGATTATATTTGCTCACCAGCGGAAATGTACCACATTGTTCGATCACAAGATATATTTACCCATTACTGTTGGTCAGCTTACTTTTCTCCGTAAATATTGGAGAAATCATAAAAGCAAGGTTTAAATTCATCTCTTATTCATGGCACCTCCAACATTATTATTTAAGAAGATTCAAACTCAATACGTATTGGACAGATCGACTACAAAAAGTACTGTACAACTTCATGTCGGAAAAGATACATTTCAAACAAATATTTCCTGATGTATTTGCTAAAGTTTCCTTTCATTCTTATAAAATTTCGTCTTTTGTGTAATTATCAAGTCGTACAAGTACTTTTAATTTTGAAAAAAATAAAATACTTAGTATCATTATAAATGGCCAGTGCGTCCGATTACTGTAGTCGTCGCGGGGCAGTGTGCACAACCAACACTCATTAAATTCAATAAGGCGAGATTTTCAAAACATTAATGGCGTGATAATGTACTCCATCGTGAATTATCATTAAATGTCTGAAGGTTTCAGACATCCCTCGTAGCTTCTGCGAATTTCAAAAGAGACAATGGAATATTGTAGTAACAAATAACGTACGCATTTTAGAATTTACCAGTCACATTATTAGCCAAGGCTCAAAGGTTCTGACATTTATGAAGTTTATTAACTACCAAGGGAGTGAACAATGCCTCATGTGACATAATGCATTTATGGCATACAGTACTACAGCCATGTTCATAACAGTTCCACCTGTTACGTTGAAAACAACTCAGCAGAAAATGAGAGAAACTGTTTACATGTTGACTCTTTCTAAATTTATCTTGAACAAATTTTCACTATGATAGATCACTAAATTCCACTGATCACCACAATAAAATCGTCCATATCCTCCTTAATCCAAAGTTGCATTAATCACTACAGTGACACCATAGCCCCCTTCCATAGCAAACCACCTCCTCCTCCTCCACACAACCGCAGCCTAAAACGTAAATTACTAATTGACAACAAACTTCCACTCTCTCTCACTCCGATATAACGTAACATTAATTTCTCTCTCAGCTGGCACCTCATTTTCCGCTTCTCAAATAACTATTATTTAATTTCTCTCTCATCTGACTCACCCTACTACCCTAAAATCTATTAATACAAAATTAAGCCAATAAAATGTTATTAACTGCAACAATATAATTATGTTTACAGCTCTATCGTTTCCCTCACTATTAAATTGATTGTCAATGGACTTGAAAATTTATTCAAGTAATCATGTAAATTGTAATACAAACTGTACTATCTTCGGATGAAAGTTTTCGCAATAAAATAAATTGGAAAAACGGATCACTAATATATAATTTCGTTGAACGGCGTCCGAATTGTGGCATTCCAGTACTCTCATGGAAAGATGATTGACAGCAAGCGTGGCCAAAGAAAATTCTTGCACCGTGCGGTAGAATTACTTTTAATACAATTGGAAAAGTTTCAATTCATCTCTAGAATTAAAAGCATCAACAAAAAGAATCCATACACTAAGTAATAGAAGTATTGTAAAGAATACTTATAAATTTTGAGAAATTTTTGCACGTTAATAAGACAAATTTAAACATACGATTATTTAAGCTTATTTCATATTACTTAATTACGTATTTGAAGATCAATGCACAGCAAATATTTTATTATGGAAACTAGTTGAGTTCCCAGAATTGCCCGGGTAAAGTTTATATTTGTATTCTCCGCGAAAGGATTATTTTCAATGCTAATAACTGGGAAAATTTGTATCGAGGCCAGCACCTTTTCTGAATAATTAACCCCTAGATGGGCAGACACCAACCTATACTGATTGGTACATTAGCTTAAATTTGCCGGGGATGATAATCTACTCAAAAATACCTTAAGGCAAAGAACTTAATTAAACTACCACTTTGTTAAGCCACCAGGATTTTTTCGTTCTCTTAAGATACTTTGCTTATTTAATATTTCAAGAGAATTTTTGAGTGGATTATCATCTAGTCCTCCATTGAACGTCTCCCAAGGTTGCGAAGTGGGGACTACAACTCGAATATGAGTGGTACCGATTTTTTGTGGCAGGCAAAAACTAGTATGGTGAGGGACAACAGGCCTCACTATTACCGACTTGATACACGCGGATAGTGATCCGGGAATGGCTCATTGTTGGACAAACACTACTATGTGTGGAAAAACTAATGTTTGTGTCACTGTTGCACGGCTATAAGCAAGGGGAAACCACAGCCGCGTACATGCAACGTCAATGCATAATATGATGTCAGACTCTCGGGTAAAATATTCCGGAGGTAAAATATAGTCCCCATTCGGATCTCCGTGTTTAAACTACTCTGGAGGATGTCATCAGAATGACAAACAGTGACATTCTACAATTCGGAGCGTGGAAGTTTAAACCGTGCTGGTAGATTAGAAATCTAAAAACGGAAATGGAAAGGTTAAAGTTAGACATAGTAAGAATTAGTTCAGTTAAACGGCAGGAAGAGCAAGATTTTTGGTCGGATAAATATAGGGTGATTAGCACAAAAGCTAATAAAAGGATTGCAGGGGTAGGTCCTCTAGTGAGTAAAAGACTGGGGCAGCGAGTAAGTTATTATAAACAATGTAATGAAATATTAGTTACGATAACGTTAGAATAGAATACGCTAAGCAGATTGGGGAGAATATGGTAAGTTCTAGTTATGCGGAAATGAAAAGGCTGGCGCAAGATAGGTTAGTATGGAGGATTGCATTAGACCAGTCTTAAAACTGAATACCCTAACACAGTTTAAGGTAGTTAACAATAATTCTGGTATCTCAAGGTAGACCTTAACGAAGTTACCTGTAGCAACTCACGATTATTTTCTGTATCTTATGTGGGGTGTTAACTTTTTCTTTAATTGTATGACATAAAAATTATAATTTTATAACAGTCATGAAGGTACTTTAATACAGAAGTTTATGAACACCTGTACTCTCTCAAAATATTTAAATATATATTCTCTATAAATACATACATCTTGATATTTTCAATTAATTATGTTATCCTTACGAAATTTGGTTACATTTCCGTAAACATAAATTACACTACTTAAAAGTCTGTTACCAAATTTTCAATCTGACTTAATTATCATTAAATTAAATAAAAACACATTGAATAAGCATGTTTCTCACAAAGCAATACAACTGTATTTCATTGAGTTGTATTGAATCATACAAACTTAGTTTGAAATATCCGTGAAATATTTGGCACAATAAACGGAAACAATAAAACTTACGTATTCAAAATACATTTCGTATTGTTTATCATAATTCTAAATCTGGTCTGATGTAACCCTCCATGCTGAATTATCGTGCGCAAGACTTTTAATTTCCGCATAAATAACACATCCCACACCCTCCCCAATCTGCTTACCGTATTCCATCCTTGGCCAACCTCTTCTGTCCTTACTCCACATGCTTCACTCTAATGCTAATTTTACAAGACCCTCATGTCTTACAACGTGACCTATTAATCTATCCCTTCTCTTAGCCAACATCCTCCATATTGTTCGCTCTTCTCCTATTCTGTTTAGAACTTCCTCGTTACTGATTCTATCCACCCATATGATTTTCAGCATTCGCCTATGGCACCACATTTCAAAGGCTTCTATTATATTTCTTTCCGCAATTCCTATGATGCATGTTTACAAACCCATATAACGCCATGCGAACATTTTAGCAACGATTTCCTAATATTCACACTTCTCATATTACCCGTAAGTAAATTCCTCTTTTTCGCGAAAGCCTTCTTTGCCTGTGCTATCCTATACTATATGTCTACTATACTTCTGCCTTCCCTATTTATTACGCTTCCCAAGTAGCAGAATTCCTTACCTTCTGTCTAAATAACACCCACTGTTTCCCATAATGCACTCCATTACCTTGGTTTTCTCTCTATTAAATATCATATTGAACTCTTTCTCCAGGACCCCGTTCATGCCATTTAGTATAGTTTCCAAGTCTTCTTCTGACTCCCCTAATACTACAATATCATGGACAAAGCGTAGGGTTTTTATTTCTTCTCCTTGTAGTATGATTCCTTTTCCACATTTTCATTTTAACTTTCTTCATCGCCTGTTCAATATATAAGTTAAAAAGCATAGGTGATAGACTTTTTTATTGATCTTCTATTCTAATTACTGCTGCCTATCTTCTGTAGAGGTTATGTATAAGCCTCCTTTCTCGATATTTTATTCCAGTGCTCTTCAAAATCCTTAATAGTGTATTTGTATTTCCTTAAAATATCATTCAAACGTGAGATTAGGGCACTGCTTGCAAATTGACGGCAAATGACATATTTTGCCGCTTTCCGCGTATTATGTATGTGTGAATAAATAGTGACATCACAGACTGTTCCGTGCTTTCTTCTTTGCATAAGCTGTAACTGTAATTCCTTTCACGGTGTGGTATGGGTTTCTCCCTTTCCTTCGCCCTTTCCCCCTCCGGTGCCTAGATTTGTTGCAATCATTCCACGAGTTTAAATCTATATGAAGAATTACTAACAAAAACATAGACAAATTTACAAACATACATCTGTTTTTATTATATAGATAGATTTTCAACTAAACATGATGTAATTCATATATTTAAATGATGATCTGATTTGATGTGAACAATAATGTAGGCGAAAAATTACGGCCAAAAATGGTCAGAATTAAAATTATTTATTTATAAATTTTAAATGTGAACAATATTAATGTCTGAGGCTTATTGTATGGCAAGGTACTTTCTGAGGATATACTGTAAGCCACCAATAAAAAAAGCTTAAGGGTACATGTCAGAAAACATACAAGTCAAATTGTCTAACAGAGTTAAAGATCTGGCAGTAATTCTGAAAAAAATAATGGAAACATTTAATATTATTAAAGTTCACTTTACTAAACAGTAAACCATCAGTCATGATGGCGGCATGGTGGTAATATACCATGTCGGCAAGACTTCACAGCACGCAAAGAATTATCACCAAACTCCTAAGATTTTCCTCTAAGCAGACTTTCGATAAGCCGCGCCTGGGACAAGACTACCTTTCACATACTACAAACCTTGTCTCGATTAACTTACTTATCTTAATATTGGCGAGAGCCACTTTGAACATCTAATCGCTCGTCAATTCTCTGACCTGACCCGTCACACGTTCCATACCACTAACTTGACTTACTTAGCCGCGTATTAACGTCCTGCGTAACGTCAACAATAGTGGCGTTAAGTATTGTGGCTTAATAATTACTATCGCAATACTTTCGGTTCATTACAGTATACTATTTAAATGTTTTTAAAACATTTCCAAATGTGTTACCGTCATTTTCAACATAGCGAACAGATTTCGCCCAACAAATATCCTTTGCCAAAGGTGATTAACAAACGAGAGGGATATTTTCTCGGACAAATTTTCCACTACAATTTAATTTCCGTTTGTTGTTTTCATAAAAAGGAGATTCTTTCCTTTCGCAGTCCTTGGAAATACATATAACTCCTTACGGTATCTTTTATTTCGGTATGAAAGGTCCTGAACCTAGTAAAATAAAAAATCCTTATTTCTATTCTTTTTAACCTCAATACCTCACCGTCCCTCTACATCTTTTTTTGTATTTCAAATTATTTTTCTCTCATTGTATGAAAATTTTAATTAACTATGTCTCCCATATAAATAATTACTATTCCACATAAAAGGAAGACATCATTTGTACTGTATTCAGTGACGGCTCGTGAGTATTTAATGTGCTACATCACCCCAAGGAACATTTTTACGAGGATAATTTCCCTTGCGTAACATATCAATAATTCTGAAACATATACAGGTTTCTCCATGATCTACGGGTAATTATATATATATATATATATGTGTGTGTGTGTGTCTACATATATCTCTATATATATGTACATATCCAATTTGGTCTACATAACGTGTAATAGAAACGATTTTTTTAAAATTGTGAATATATAAAATCAAATTATCGCAAATTAATAACAAAAAATATTTTTACCTCTTACATGTTTAAAATGAAGAAAGTTAATTTGAGGAACAAGCCACATATAATGGCAATATTGTATGCAGGACTGTGCAGTTATGTTCTCAGAATTATGGATGTTTTCGAACTGCAGTGTAGCCGTTTCTTTCTTTTAAATAACCTTTGATTAATTAAAAAAACGACAAGCACACAAACAGTAAGATTTTTATCAATTCGTCAAAAAACATTTGAAACTGTAGCCTGATGAGGCCGACTACAGCTGTGACAGTACGTACGGCCAAGCTCGATGCTATGTTCTTTGTAGCGCTTAGAATTCTTTGTTCGAAGAGGGGCATGGGATTGAAGAGGAAATACTGCGCATGCGCATGTCTCATTTCAGACAATTCTCGTGCTGTAAATAATGTAGCCTACATGTATGAGGAACGGAGCGTGATGAAAGGCGGGCAGTTTAAAGTCTTCGAAATCGAAGCAGAAATTCACACATTATTTTAAAGTTTCTAAAAATTACGAAACAAATAATTCCTCCTAAACTAATTCATATGATGTAGCACATGAGCACATATGCACCAACTTCCACTGACTGTATTACAGTTCAGTTATAATATTTACTAACAATCGCTAACCGGGAAATTCTAACCAGATTAGGGGAAGAGCGAAAAATATGGAGGACGTTGACCAAGAGAAGAATAACATTAATAGGTCACGTTTTAAGACATAAGGGTCTTGTAAAATTAGCATTAGAAGGAAGTGTGTGGGGTAAGAATAGAAGAAGGAGGGCCAGGATGGAATGCGCTAAACAGATTATGGACGATGTGGGATGTTGTAGTTATGTAGAAATGAAAAGGCTTGTGGAAGATACGTTAGCATGGATGGTTGTATCAGACCAGTCATAGGACTGAATACCACAACGACAACAGTTACTTATACTTGTTTCCGCAAAAAAATATTTCAATACAATTTATTATTGTAACTTTTCCGTAGTATACAATTTAACATGATTTGTAACAATACCTTATAAAACCTTTGTTCATTATTTTTATATTCCATGTCTTTCTTTTGAGACGGAATCCGTCGTTGTCCTTTTAAAATTTTTATCATTGTAATCAACTTACTATTCTTTTATAGTTGACACCATTTATATATTGTGTCTTTTATTGTGTTTTTCTTAAACTTTTTTATTTATTCATATTTTTACACATAAATAATATAGACAATATTTCACATTTTTTTACTTAACACTATTTTTGAAAAATTTCTACAATGTTTGTCCAGATTCTTGGTCTTCTTCGGGTACAAAAATAAAAAAATTTTCAACAAACGTCAAACAAGAAGAGAATTTTCCTTTTTGTATTGTGTGCAGAGAAAGTCATGCTGAAATGTGCTAGATTGTTAAATAACATTTCGTTGTCCAAGGAGTGGGTCTTCTAATTGGAGGCAAGTCTCAATGATTTTGTGGGAACTCGTACCGACTGTATGATGTATATTGCAGGTTCAAGCCGGACTTAATTCCAGGACCCCCACAGTGAATCCAAACCAGTAAGCTGCCTAATGTATGAAAGAGACTTTTAATTTACTTGGCACTTGGTGTACAGGTGTTTCTGGGTTTGCATGTAGGGATAGGTACGAATTATTTAATCAATATACAGCAAATATCCTGCTGATTGATATAATACTTAAAGGTCAAACCTAAGTTATCAATGCAAATAAGATGAAGTTATTCACAATAACAGTAAATTAATCAAATTTCCGTAACATGATTATCTCAAAGGCATTACGCCCCATCCCCCTCCAAAAAAGGAAATTCAGTTTTATTAAATCATTGATGAGCTTTTAGTATTGACTTAACACTCTACACATTATTTCTTACTTTCAAATTAATTTAACCGATATTTTCTTCTTTAGATAATTATTATTATCATTACCCTTTTTCTAAATGAAAAATTGTTCAACTTCAAGATACGATACAAATTTGTAAAAGTTTCAAGTAGAATGTAATTAAACATTTTATTACTTTAGTGAAAACCTGCAGTATAAAAATAAATACAAATTTAAAATACTATGTAAAATTAATTTATTTTGTTTAACTAAAATGTGTGATGTACACTTTTTTTCTAAGTTTGCTAGTTGTCCGTAGATTCCATATTATTTACTCATACTAACCTTTGGTTATAAATAATTAGTAATAAATTATGCATTGCGTTCTTGTCGGTTTAAATGTTGATGTAATGGATAATAAAAACTCCTTTGCGGTCACTGTTTTGGAAGTTATTATATTTTAAAAGAGGTAACTTTCGGCAGTTATGCTGCCATATTCATCCAAATAATATATAAATCAATTAATATATTGTTTGTAATTCAATTATTAAAAAGCTTTATATACATCAGATCTAAAAACTCTTAAAAAGGATATAAACATTTTTACATAACTTGTACTAATACACTATTTTATAATATCCTTATTTTCCGTACAAACTACGTTGTTAATATATAAAATATTTGTGTTTTTCTACTAGACGTCCGTTACAAACTGACCGAAAACCTGAAAAATAAATAATCAATGTTAATCATACACTAACTATCAACCGATCGATAGTAAAAATGGAATTATAAACAATGTATTGATTAATTTGTATATTATTAGGATTAATATGGCAACATAGCCGACCTCCTGTGGTGTAGTGGCTAGCCTGTAGTTGCTGCCTCACAACCCAGAGGTCCCGGGTTCGAATCCTGACATGTTTGTGTCGTCATGGTCGCGAAGACCGGGACTAAGACTGTTGGAGGATCGATACGCTGATCACATGTCACTCCAAACTCGGAATGTGTCTTGCAAGATGACAGTCCGCAATCGACTCGGTAGGCCCAGGCCCTCAATGGGCTGTAGAGCCATGGAGAAAGAAAGAAAAAACAAATGGCAGTATAACTGCCGAAAGCTACCTCTTTTAAAATATAATAACTGCCAAAAAGTGACCGTTAATGAATTTTACTACCCATTACGTAATAAATTATATGTATCATCTAAAATTGAGCCGGCCTCTGTGGTCTAGTGACTAGCTTCAGTGCCTAGAGGTGCCACAGAGGTCCCAGGCTCGATTACTGGCAAGGACTTGAGTGTTTGTGTACGTCTTTGAATGCTGTAGGCCAAGCCCCAGCACACTTGAAACTTAAACAAATTAAAAGAATGGCGATATCTGAACTGGCAGAAATTTAAAAGTATGAGTACAATAAACAAATTAACATTACTTGACTTCCTAACTAAATTTTATTATTTTTTGTACACACCTTGACTGATTCCACATTCTTGTAGCACAGTTCTCGACATAATATAATGAATATTACCAAAACTAAAACACCAAGATAAAATTAGGATGAAATAAAACATAAAATAGACGTTCGGATAAACAGAACGATCTCAAAATCACTCCAAAACACTAAGAGACACTTACTGAATTTGATCAATAACGAGAGGAAATCAAAAGAATAGTATTTGCTCCACCATCTCTGTTTTCTGTTAAGAGATATATTCAATTACGTTACCTCGCATCTAATTCATTCGCAACGTTTTACAAGGTTTTTCACTGTTTCATTTGACAAACCTGTGGCTGAAATCTTACCAGTGCCTTCGATAATCAGCTTAGCGGCCAAGGAAACTATAATTTGACAATAATTTGGGCCTTGTTCAGTTATGTGTTTACATTGGTCCGGAAATTAATTCCCCATTACTTAACTTTAACTTAACCGGCATCCGGCGCGCCATTGTCCGTTCCAGCGACTCTGATAACGTTGAAATTAATACTAATATGGGTCATTCCCCTTCCGGCAACACCTACGTCCCCCGTCCCCTTCACCGTTATGGTTAATGTTAGTATTCATAATCAGCAACCCCGGAAATCGTGAATTCTAGGCCAAACTCGGTAACCTGGTTACACCAACCCTGAGGGTCTCCTCTATCTTTCCATTTGTTGTTAAATAAAGCATTAATTGTTGCGCGATAGTTGATATTTGATTATTTCTTAATATAAAGTTATCAAGGATTGGGAACTTTGAATATAGCGTCAGGTAATCGGGCTTCTTGCCATCTGTAATCCCCTTAAATGGCTCTTGGGCACGTAGGAATAGGACCTGCGGAATTTAACGCAAACAGCTTGCGTGGGAATCGGGAACCCACGAAGACAACGAAATTTTAAATACCACGTGGTTACCTTAACCAATGGAGTTTCGTGGTTTGAAGAAAAATTGAATATTAAATATCAATTTCGAGGCTTTTTCACACGGCAGTGAGGCTGTGTGAATTATCATCCGGCTCGTGGAACTTGAAGGAGATGAAGACAACCGACGCTTGGTCCCGGACCTTGTATGAAAGAGGTCAAAAGTAGACGCTTATGAAGACGCCCTTACAGAAAAGCGACGGAAAGGCGACGACATAGTTCAATGGGGGTACGATGTCTAGTTTACAATCCTTGACGTCTAGACAGGGTATCGTCCACGGTTTTTATCCTGAAATGGTAACAGATCTGATTACTTCGCCAACCCTCAAATTTTTAAAATACTTCATCGATTGATGTATTTCCCAGTTGTTTTTTTCTAAATAATTTTCCTATTATCAATTAATTACCTTTTTAATTATATCCGACAACCCGCCCTACATAGCTACATCAAAAACGGCAATTGTAATCTCAGAGATCCCGAAAATAATTTATTCGACTCTAATATCGATCCTTTACACATTTTTATAATTGTTATCCACTTTCGCTCCCATTCCTAGGGGTGCTTAGGATATATTAAATTTGTTTTCAGGATATAAATTAATGTTTTATACAAAAGCCGTGTAGGGAATTATTTCTACTATTCAATTTATATCTAATCAGAAATAACTGATTAGAAATTAATTTTAAAATAAATTCAATCCAGGGATTTCTATTGTTTCGTTTTGATTCAGATAAATTTAGATTTTTGATAGAATGACTAATATCGTTCATTTACTGGAGTTCATAGGGAACTCCTCTGCGTATATGAAAGTGTAACGCATAATTGTATCCGCTAAAATAATAAATTGACGTTTTATGGAATTCTAGCATTAGGTATGAGGCACACAAGTTAAAACTATAAATATCGCTTGTGGAGTGTTCCAGTTTTGTGTAGGGGAAACGAACTTAGAGAACACACTTTCGAATTTTCAGCTACAAGCATGAGGATGAGGACATATTAGTGGGATTAAAAGCAGTTGCGTAATTGACTTCCTCGCGTATAAAATACAATAACGGCACCGTATCACTCATCCGCCTCGCATAAAAGAGAGTATTATATTACGAGTAGTGTAATGATCTCATTTCTGAGTCTTGTAATTACAAAGTCTCTTAATGGGATGATCAATGGTATAGTGAGCAGACTAATGAGTGCATTAAACAATATTACCACGTCAAGTGTAACTGCAGTAATGGGATCTCTAATGATACAAATAGCTGAAAACTGTTCCTCGGATATGGAATATCCAAGTTGTGGGCAATGGATTTTTAGAACTGAAATTAAGGTAATAGCCTTAAGTTCTCCAAAAATGGGCAGTTAAAAAACCAGTGTTAAACCCGCATTTGAGTTATTAATTATTTCAAATTGAATATCCAGTTTTAACGGAGAAATTTGACATAAAAGGCTCTGATTGAATGTATATAAATAGGCATGTGGTCATATAAGGTTACGTTTCTTAAGATGTATTTTATACCATTTCTTAAATTATTTCCTTAGCTGTAGACATATATACTGAAACTCGTTCACTAAAAATGCTTTGTTGGACTTCAGAACATGCATTTTCCAATTTCTATAATAATAAAATACGCGAAAATTTGTATTCCATTGGTTGTCTTCAATCCTTTATTGTTTACGTTGCAGAAAAACTTTCAGACGACTATAACTGTCAAATAAAATTATTTTTGAAGAGGTTTGCAGTATACTTATGAAAATTTGAAATGCGTAAGAGGGAAGGTGTAAAACGCGGGATATAATGTCGTTGGTGTAAAGGATTAATTTATGAATACACATACCTAATGCTCAGGACATTTAGCTACACGTGTGTCAGCAATATGTGCAGTGGACAACTCTGCCCATATTGTAATTGCGGTAAACAGGAGCTCACTAGTGTAAAATGAATTCTGAAAACATTGGCGCTAGGAAATATATTGTTGTCCGTTCAGGGTATGTTGAACGTCAAGAGACTGAGCTGCAAATGTGATAGATGAAAAGTATAGGGTGTGTGAAAAAGACGTTGTCATATCTCCATATCCCGTTCGTATGAATACAATTAATATTTTTAACAATGCTAGTAGCTTTACGGCTGTCCATTGAAGGGGAAGTTCCTCCTGAAACGATAATACTTCCTTTCCCCTGCTCATTTCCTTACTGCACATCGAAACATGCCACGTAGAATCTCACTAACTATACTTAAAATTTATCGCGGGCACTATATTAATAGCACACATAATCCTGCAAAGTAAAATACTATATGTTCGTACTTTTTTTCCCACGATTATTAGGTTACACGGTGTATTGTATGGAAATTTTAACATACCAGTACCTTCAAAATTACACTTTCTAATTCACTTATGGCTTGGAAATTGTTAATGAATTTTGGAATTTACAGATTTTTGAAATAATTAACTAAGGAGTTTTATGTGTAATTACCTAAAATATTGGCTGCGGCCCGACATAAAATTAAAGATAGAGAACTTTTTTTTTCTTTTATAAATGCCATACATATCCTGTAAAATATATTTATTGGAAAAAAGATAAGTATGATTTTATTGCCATTATATAAAGACTAATTGATCCGTTCAAAAACTTTACCGTCTTCAGTCATAGAAGGATGGGTGAAGGAAATGAGTTTAAAATTATTATATAAATATTGTTAAATATATCATTTAAATCATCCAAGTTTCAGACAACCACGTTAACAACAAATTACAGATAATTTGTGAAATATAAATGTATGAGACCAAATAATTGTAAAGAAAAAAACAAAAATACTATAAAAATAAACTATTTAGTATATGTATTAGTTACTTTGCACCGGTTTATCTGCCCTTACCACAACTGAGGAACCTTTTTCGTTAGAGGCCACATTTAATAAAATGAGGCCAAATAAGTTTATATGCTTATAAACATGACTTTTATGTAATTGTTATAGTTTTATCAATTTATTACATCTGTTGCAAGAAATAACAATAATTGATAAATTTATTTTTTATTAAAAAATTAAAAAATATTTTTGTATTCACATTAGTAGAATAACTTATATAATATTAGTTTTAAATTCTTTGTTTAATTAACAACTACATATTTATATAACAACTAAAATAAATATAATAAAGTAAAATAATACTAAATAGTTTGATTACATTATAAAGAATCAGAATAAAATAATACTAATACTAATTAGAAGTAGTAATAAGATTATTACAAGCATTTTCAAATAAATTTTAAACATTAGAAATAATATAAAACAATATAAAAATAATAATATTAACTACCCCAACAACAACACAAAATAATTTTCAATGCGATAGAAAAGTTATTGGGGTGTTTTCCTCTGTTTTTTCCTTGAAAGTAGTTGAATATGGAAGAACAGAATAGAAAACTGTGGACCGTAATCGAACTACAGACGTTTCACTTCCCACTGAGCCAGTCCGAGTCGAGGCGAGGATCCGATGCGACATTCTTCCAGACTTGAATGCCTAAAGCTCAGGCTCACATACAATTTACTTGCAACACTCTCCACAACCCAGTTCTAGGAAATCACTGAAGAATGTACAATGTGTAAATTTTTCAAAGGTGTGTTAATTTCAATTCAAAGAGAGAATAATTGCCGGTTTCAATTCCCAGGCCCGGTCGGTATTTTTCCATTTTCAACTTCAAAAGTTAGCTTCATGGCCGGTAGCTGAGCTTCATTGAAGTAATTCTTCTCTCTTTGAATTGTAATTGAATATTTGAATCAAGCTTAGTAACGCGAAACTTTAATTTAGCCTCCAAACAAGTATCTGCAATTTTCGTTCTTAAACTAGTTTTCATTTTTGTCATGGAAGAAAAGTTTGATCGCAGCAGTTTAAATGACGGACATATTTTAGTATGCATGGATAATCAACAGAATTTATCCGGTCGTCTATAGGATCTTTTTCAGCGTCAAAAAGTAATTTTAGTGCATGAGAGCCTCAGATATATATCTATTAAATGAGGTTTAAATACTAGGTTCATTACGGGAGATTGGTCGTTAAAATCTAAATACCTTTCAGTATTTTTTCTAATAAATTTCTGCTCGTTCAACTGTTGTTGCTAGTTCCGGGAACTGATGAGCAGACAATTCCGAACGACAGAGAAAGGTTTTTATTTTATTTTTTCGAAATTCTTGAACCTTTTACCTGTCATAGACATGTTTCGTTTTGCTTTGCAAGCATAATATTTAAATTTTTGCTTTTCTCGTCGTGATATCAGACAAAACTGCCATGTTTTATCAAATTACTTTATTGACAAAACTCAATATCTTCAGTGTTTTTGGTAAAACTTTAAAATTGTTCATCGTAATTTTATAACTTCTATTAAAACCCATCCAGTTGGTAGGCAGAGAATCTTGCAGTAGTACGGTAGATCAACATTTAAGTATCCTCGTCTAAATTTGTAAAATTTTAGAATTAAACTAAGTATACTCTTTATAAAATTTGTTTTTATTATTGTGTATCGAAAACGAATTGAAATTAAAATAATTTACTCGACTTTGAATCTCTCTGATCGAGTTCGGATGTATTGTCGATGAAAACTCAGTTTCCACTGTACTAACTTTTATGTAGGCCGCACAGAAAACACAAGGAGGCCCCACGTTTCCCAACTGTAGCCTTTTATTATTATTATTATTATTATTATTATTGATCTTCGTATTAAATTTGATTTTTTACATATCTGTTAATTAGGATGTGAGCTCGAAGATATTGTTCTGAAACAACTGTCTGTGCGTTTTCTGTTGGCCAATAAATTAATCAGTGTATTTATTCATTTTTGACTATGCTCTACGATAGCCTTGCATATTTATTTCAATATTATATTAAAATTTCAATTTCTTTATTGAGAATTAGCGGTACTCAGACAATAAAACCATTATTATTTCCTGCACGTGTCGTCCATCCCTTTGTTCTCCATAAAACGACATTATACAGGCAAATAAATTTAATTAGTATTTAATCAATATAAATACAACGTTTCATCCAACTTAGTGGATTCTTCAGGTAAATATACAGAAAAAATAATAAAATAAATAAAAATAGGAAATAAGTAATTTTTAAATATGAACTGTAAATTTTCATTAAGTAAAATAAATAGCAGACTTACTTTTTTGATGGATGAACAAATTTCATTATGGTTTGCTTGATGTCATCTCCGCGACAGATTCGGCCAAAATGATGATTTACAATGGAATTAAATAAAATTGTTATAACAAGGCAGAATCGTATATCTTAAACTAATTTCTCATGTTACGTTTGCATAAAGTAAAATGTATTTTTATTTATTTATTATTGTAGCCCAGTAGGACCCCTACCTAATTTTCTTCAAACTTTTAAAATTTTAAAGGATCTAAAAATTCAGCAAGAAATTATAACTAGCGACAGGAAGGTAAAAATGGAATTTCCCGGCGCCAGGCTGTCGGTTGGGAGACGTGTCTGTTTCTGTATTTATAACAGTAAGCTTGTTTTGCTCAATTAACAATTACCCTTCAAAATTTCCGCAGGAATCTGTTTCCTGTGTCATGGAAAATTTCCCGCACTGAACGAAGGACTCAAGAGGATTGGTGGAACATACATTACGAGGCGAGAAGCCGAAAATATATTCAGAATGGTTCTAGACGTTGAAAGAGTGAAGAAGTAGAGATGGAGGGTTGTGCAAGACGTTGGGAAGCGAGGAGGTGGAACAGAGGACAGTTGATCAGGCCGTGGATGGGAGTAGGAAGCTAGAGAGTGCAACAAGAGTTGAAAGTGAGGTGTGAATTGTTGCTCTTTAGTGAGTATATATTGAGAACAAGAAAGGCTAGAGGAAAAAAGGAGGAAAAACTGGGTTTTTGTCGCAGTGCCAGGTTCATCCCACTTTCCGCCGGCAGACGGAAAATGTACCATTCAACCCGAAGGAAGAAAGAAGTTCCGGTCGCCTAGTCACCTGCATCAAGACAATAATTAACATAAAACAGGTTCGGCAAGTGATCGAAATCTCTGCTGCACATGGTTACTCCATAAGTAATTAGCCCTGATATTTAAAAATCGTCTCCTTGAATTAATTAATTTGTTTGTAATAGTATGTACGACCACTTTTAAGTGATTGTTTTTTATAAATAAAATTATTTTATTGTATCCTAAAGCGCAAGTAATTTCGTTAAATAATTTATATAAAAAAACCTATCATTTACATTATTAAACGTAATGCCAGAAAAATGAAGTTCTAAATAGTATTTTAATTGACTAACATTCGCAATGGAGTATTTTATAGATTTCAAAAAAGCTTAAATATTTAAAAGTTACGTGATAAAATTAGACCATCGAACATATGTGTGGGTTGACTATTTCCTATTCATTAAATGTATTTGCCAGCAAATGTGTTTGAATGTGTGAGGTTGCGTTTTGTTTGTTCCTGTTTCACGTAAACCTTATGACTACATTTTGTCTAACCCAGGCAAAGCGGGACACTATTGAAAGTAGTTTGACTTCAATTCCTTCAAACATATGTTTAGAACGTGTTGTGTGCCTGTTTATAAAAATATATTGCATTGATTTTTAACCAAAGAATTTATTTTAAAAGAACCAAAATTTAAATTCTTAGGGAACCAGATACTAGAAATAAAAAAATTGTTCCATCAATTGTCATTTAAATAATCAATGAATACTTTGCTATGAAATTGTAAGAATCAATTTACCTCACACCGTGTTTCGTTATATTGTACGACATTTATCATGAGCCTCCATTGGTTAAGTCGATCCTCTAGCACAAAGTAAAACTCTAAAACTAATTTTATTTCTTATACATTTTCGATTTATTATTATAAAATTATATTATCGTTAATAATGATATTTCTTCTGTTTGTCATTAAACACTCTAAAAAAGTAAGATGACGCGAAAATGTGTTTAAGTGTGTGTGTGTGTGAGAGAGAGAGAGAGAGAGAATGAGAAATAGTGGCATAAAACGAAATGCGTAGTAGTTTTAAACAGTAGCGCCGCACAATAATAGAGCTAGAGAATAGAGAAAGAAATACAAACCAATATTACGACTCCAGCAATGCTATACAGACGGGAAATATGCTTTGTGACTCATTATCCATTACGTTTCAGACAACTGCCAGAGAAATTCTCAAAATTATCTCTCTCGCTATTTCTCCGAACAATTGAATATATTTTTAGCTAAAAATTTTGCTAAAATAAACTAATGAACCAGTAATAAAAATGAATTCACACAAAATTTTGCTTGTATCAAACAAAATCATCTTTGCATGTCTCTGACCAGAACGCAGTTCATGTTGCGTTTTAGATATTTTTTCCATTTTCTATCCTCAACTGATTGTTTTTCTCGTGTTAAAAAAGTAGATTAATTTTCCATAGATTCTTATAAGAAACAAAGCTTCGAGTTTTAGAAGACAGGCAGAAATTTTACATTATATTCCTAATAAATAATTTAACCTAAGAAAAATAACATCAGATACTTTATCTGTATCAAATGATGAAAATTTGATTGAAATTAAAGTTTACAGCATGAAATTAACTATAAAATATTACAATAAATGAATTGTACGTCATGCTAACTATTTACACTATTGTATTAAAATTCAATGCTTTTAATTAATACAATTATTTTACAAGAACTTCATTGAAGAGAAAAATGAGTCTTTGAGTAGACGTTTTTGAAGTTCACTTTGGAATATTTCTTAATTCTTTAATGCTATCTAGAAGTTTGGTAAAAACTGATATTCTGGTATGTTCCGCCTATTTTTGTACAACTGAGAATGATTCTTAACTCATATAAAAATGATTTTAATTTTGCTTCTAAATGACATTATATGCGTGTGAATACTAAACTTATCAGATTTTTTTATTACAAATATCATCAATAAGGAAATTAATTGGAGTGTCCTCAAATTCGTCCATTTCTTTTGCGTTTTGAAAGCCGACAGCAGCGGCTGTGCTAGGAGCAGGTAGCGAGAAGTTACTCGAGTCGACGAGGAAGTGATACGGACTGTTATGTTGAAAAGTATTTAAGGACTATGTTGCATCTAGTGTAATATATTATATAAATAATTTACTTACTGTTATTGAAGTAATAAATATTCTACTGAGTGTGGTCTCCGTCTCTTGAAATAACGACTTCAATGTTCTACGAGCGAACGTCCTCTCCTTTCTCCTTTCATACCATTTAAGATTTTTGGGGCAGTCAAAATCCTTCGAATATTATATCATCTCAACGACATTCTGTATATGGTCCTGCTCTGGGTTAGACACGTTAACCTTAATTTTAAAAAACTCAGGTTAACTGCGTGAATCGCCGAGAAGTTACAGACGTCTAATGCATAGTAATCATCTTAAACATCTCGTGGTTACGCAGACAACCTAGATTCGTTTTCCTTCGCCTTGTTCATCCCAAGGTTAAGCCGAGACCAAAGATTTCATCTATTGCTAGTCATTACATGAAGTATTAATTTTGTGTAGGATACGTTCGGCCAAATTAGTTTTAAAATAAAAAGTTGCATGTCACATTGTGAATTATTTTAACTTTCGTCCTCAGTAACTTCCTTCTTTGGCCGCTAAAATTGACAAAAATGGCTTTTCGGACTTACGCCCAACAATGTCGAGTGCAGTCTCTCATATTTAATAGTAAAGAGTTGTTTTAAACACCCGCTTAAACACCACTAGTTCTTTACTCTTTACTGTACTATAGTACAGTGTGTTTCATATTGAGTGGGAAGAAACGAAAGCATACATATTAACGCATAAAATACTTTACTTTGATAAATGTAATCTAGTTTATATAGATTATAATATATTAAAATACGCAAGAGAATATGAAGGGCTTCAAAGTAATTTTTTGTGTGTGCGTAGTATCATTTCTAGACCCTAATAGCGAAAGAACCATTGGATATCCCCGCTTTAAATGAATAGCAGGTCCGTTTCAATTTCAAGTTATGGTTACTTACTTCTGTCACGTTGACAGTTATGCGTAGTTAATGGGAAACAGCTACAACGTAAATAATGTAAAACATGGAGAAAAAGAACATCTTCTCGTATCCGGTGGCTGAAAATTTCCTACTGGCTGTATCAGCTGATTGGCTATTAGATAGGGAGGAGCCTTACGACACGAAAGTGAACGAAGTTGGGTTCTGTCACGGGTATTTAAATTGCGGGCGGATAATGAGAGTAAAGTTGAGCTTTTGAGTTCTAAGTCGAGATCGAAAGGATGCTAAAATTTTGTAGAAGTCTCGACTACTCCGGTCCAAAGCATGATCTGCGTGGTGACGCCACAGGCAGAACATCATGGAGCTATCCCGTTACGACGCAGGGTAATCCAGAAGCAGATCGTCACAGCAGGCATCAAAGAAAAGAAGCGCAGTCTTATATCGTCATCGTTGATTTAACATTTTAATAGCTCACATTAAAAGTCCTATTTGCCAAAGAACTTTTGCTTCATCTTTGGTTCACTCCACAGTTGACCTGATAATAAAGAGTTTCAATATAAATCTCTGAATGCTTTCCCGTTTTTATTTGTAATTTACTTTATTCAGTTCTCTTGCTGTTTTAGTATCAAATGTTAATTTTGTCGTGATTTACTTCTAAATTATTAATTATATCTTTATTGAAACCTGGTTGATAAATTTCTTTGATCAACAATACAATAATTGCAATTATATTGAAAGTAAATCCTTTTACCATCATATTCCCAACTGTGGGAATTAATTAAATAAATAATTAATAATAAATAAACACGTTAATACCACTATTTTCCATGTCTGCCCCTCCGGTGACACGGTAAATATCAATGCGGTATTCCGTTTCGTGCCACACACTCGTGATAGAAAATCCTTTTTCTAGCGTTTCTAGCACTTCAGTTATCCGCTGCTTCAGTTGCGGTATGTCCTGGAGAAATGAAGATACGAACACTTCGTCTTTAACAAAACGCACCGTAAAAAACTGCAAGGGAATTAGACCTGAGGATTAGTGATAAAACAATAAATGTGTTGTCGTTTGACCCAGTACTCGCAAATCTGAGATGGGGTAGACTATCGTTCATGTACTGACAAGTTTTTATGCCAATGTAGAAAATTTTCTTAGTTGCCAAGTAAATAGTATAATTATTGTTTCAGGATTAATTTGTTTCAACTAAATAAATCAAATACAGAATTTGTGCTGTGCTATTTTTGTTTCGTCTGATTCAATATGAAACACCCTTTATTATCAACTAGGGAATGCGACCGGGGTTCTAGTAGACTCTTACGGCCAGTGTGCGTCTAGCAAAAGACGCACACAATAATTATCTGCTAGACGTCTGTCGATCAAACTTTGTTATTATAAAATCACATCAATTCTAGACATCTTATAAGAAAAATGATCTAATAATTAATGAAAAACGCAATGTCGGAGTAAAAGCTAATAAAAATTCCCTTACTATATAATATTACTTTTATAAACTTATATAAAAAATATTCTATTTTTTATGATAATAATTAAAACAACAATAGAAGTTTATTAAAATGTAGAATATTCGCATTACAAGCTTTTACAAGTAATACATACTCTGCATAAAACATAGTTGACATGTTCTTATGTAATTCAGTAAATTTAGATTTTCTGGTAACATTTTTATTGTACAGAAGCGTAAAATTGATGGATATTAAGCATTTTAAAATAAAATGTCAAGTACAACAAATCTAAGTTTGAGTGACTGACGTCCGCTAACATCTAAGGAAACGCATATAAGACTACTGACATGTGAGAGGCAGCCAATGAACTTACCAGAGAGAATAAGTATACTCAATTTTTTGCTCTGAGCATAAAGACATAGACGTTATCTAAATTAACAGATCTAATGCTAGAAAATTTTTATGTTTACCTATGGAGTTCCTACATAATATGTCACCGTACGACATTAAGAAATTTAAATACGCCATATGTACTAATTTTGTAGTTCTTGTAACAGTAATTTGACATAAATCTGACACGTATTGTTGAACTGAGTTAATATACTGACTAACTTACAGATCCAAATAGAATCTCCTTTTGCGGTGTATTGATTTTATATAATATAATAAATAATTCTGACGTCCATGAAGACTGGAAAAATGCTGTCGTTGTTGCGATACACAAATGAGGTTCAAAATCGTTGATTAACAACATCAGGCCGGTAAGTATAACTTCTATAGTATGCACGGATAATTAGTGACTATCTACGGAAAATCGGGAAAGAAAGGAAACTTATTCTCACTAGTCAAAATAGATACAGAAAGGGGTACTCATGTGAAAGTTAATTAATATTTCTATGTCAAGATCTATCAGACAAAATTAATAATGGTGGTAGAATTGATACGATAATAAGAAATTTTGCGAAGTAATTTGATGTCGTACCTCACGGCATTCTTTTGCAGAAACTAGACGAGATGGGAATGGACATTCAGCGAAATTCGTATCCACCGTCATCATGTGCATAGTGTTTAGTGTTGACACGATGTTTCTCTTTATGTAGTTCTCGGTAGGTATTGAAGGTGCCGTCAAATGAAAGGGCCGAAGTGTAAACAAACAAAACTGAAACAAATGCTGAGCTCAGTGAAAGATGATATTGGATTAAAATCTACATGGGTTTACAAGATAATTTGTGACTGTGGTCAGTAGTATTTGGGACAAACGGTGCGGTCCGTTGAACAGCAAAGACATTCGTTTGAAAAAAAACCAGATAAATCTGCGCTCGCCAAACATACACTGATGACAGGACACAGTATGTATTTTGAAACTATTAGGATTCTAAATCATGCGACAGGTTGGCTAGATTGTGTTCTGATGGAAGCCATAAAAACAAGAGACATAATAATCTTATAAACATCAAGACATAAAGAGCGGCGGTGAATAATTCAACCAATCAGAACACAGGAATGTCGAAATTAGCCTCACTTGGGCGTCCAAAATAATGACACTCTCCCGATCAGTCTCATGCTTATTTTTTTGAAAATGTATATAAAGTGAGGTATATAATTTCCTCATTACTTGCAAATTATTTTTGTGATATTATATTCGTCTACATGAATTCGTACTAGTATTTCCTAAATATATCCAAGTTATAAATAAGAAAACCCCTTTTTTATAAGTATTATGTTTTCTACACAAACAATTTAAGAGACTTTACCTTCTTTCATCTAATCTATATTATAGTCCTATATATATTTCGGACCAATGATTAGAGTTTATACTGTAGACTATGTCTTCACGTTCATATTTTTATCTTTTATCGTTCTTTTTTTTGGGTGATCCTAAAATAGGCAATTCCCATTTAATAGCATAGGAATGGAATTGAAAAGTGGGAATGTGGAAGGTAGAGACAGGTAGCCAAAGGTTGACTAGGGTCCCCGGGATATAGTTTAAGTATCCTACGCGGTGTTTCACCTGAAACATGCAAGGAAAACCCTAGAAGACGGGAGAGGAGTTTATAGAATGTACGCTTTCCCTTTATTATGGAGTTTTCTGTGGGGTCGCAATATTCCATTCTCAGTACCTTCACCACTTTAGGAGGCACTTACTCGACCGATCCAATGTGATCAGCGGACAATTCTTATCATATGCCCAAGTTTTGTGACCCCAGTACATGCAACTCCCACAAGCGTTCATTGGCATGTAAGAACCATAAAAAAACCAGAAAGAACGAGGCATCACCGAATGTAAGCCCTATCATCACTCTGGGTAAAAATATCTGCGAGAGAATGCACTCGCAGGCATTCCTGTCTCATCCTTTTCACCTTCATACTACCCACATATTTATTTATTTTATTTACACATTTAAAAACTGTTTTTATCTAGTTTATAACATTTATTACATATATTCTTTATTCTTTCCGATTCTCCTTTAACTTATGTTACTCTCTGATATTAACAATATCCTCTTCAATTACTTCAACCATTCTTCATCTTTTTCTTTTAATTCTTATATGGGTTTAAATTTTTTGTATAGAGCTATATTTACAGTTACTTGTTCTATTTCTTCCTTCCTATCAATAATCTCTGGGGACTTCCTAAATCGGGTTCTAATATAAGGAAGAAGATTCATAGGAATATAATTGCAGAGGCGGAAGATATTGTCAATTTTATAAACAAGACTGACGGACATAAAAATGGAATCAGGGATCGTCTTAGTGATTGTATTTGAACATATTTATGAACAATGGTTTCGGTCTGAAATGGCATTTTGTTGTTTTAATTTGGTTCGCAGTTAAACTATTTTCAGAAAAACAATTAATAATATAAAATGAATTATCAGTTTCTTCCAAAGTTTCTTTATCGGTTTATATTAATAGTCTTCTATCACCTACAAAAATAATAGCGTTACATTCTGAATTTTGTAAGTTATTAATATTGTTGAGTTCATTTTTCCTAAATAGACAACTGAGCTTTTATTGTTTAGTGAGATACCAAACGGCAGTTGTGAAGTGTTCATCGTTACTGAGTACATTCTTCAAGATGAACGGAAGTATGAGAGGACGCAAGGACAGTCAGCGTGTCGCGTCTCGTCGCGTCGCGTCGCGTCGCAGCCGCTTTCTCCACAGGAGCTTTCCCCGTCACCGCCCACTTCAATGTCAACCTCGACTTCCATTTGCAACTAGCCTAAGAAACTATTTCATTCACTCTAGATTTTTATGACTCCGTTTCATAATTCCCTTTAGTGTTTCATTCGTACGTACTGGACTCTTGTTGAGAACACAAATAGTGCCGTCTCTACCGCGTCGATATTAATTACAACACCAAGATTATCTCTAGAAGTACTTATAACATGTGTGTACCTTTTATATTATTTATTTAGCCCGAACGAATTTTTATAATTTTTTAGGCACTCAAAGGATGTAGCTTCGTTGTTCTTGTGGTATTCAGTCCTAATACTACTCTAATGCAACCTCCATGCTAACCTAGCACATCCCACATCATCACTAATCTGTTTAGCGTATTCCATATTTGGCCTCCCTCTTCTGTCTTACCCACACACTTCCCACTAATGCTAATTTTACAATACCCTTATGTCTTAAAACGTGGCCTATTAATCTATTCCGTCTCTTGGTCAACGACCTCCATATTGTTCGCTCCTCCCCTATTGTGTTTATAACTTCCTCGTTAGTGATTCAATCCATCTGTATTCGCCTATAGCACCACATTTCAAAGGTTTCTGTTATTTTCTTTTCCGCAACTCCTATCGTCCTCGTTTTGCACCTATATAACGCCACGCTCCATTCCAGCATTCTTAGCAACGATTTTCTAATATTCATACTTATATTACTGGTAAGAAAATCCCTCGTTTTCGTGAAAGCCTTCCTTGTCTGTGCTATCCTACTCTTTATGTCTACTATACTTCTACCATCCCTAGTTATTACGCTTCCCAAGTAGCAGAATTCCTTAACATTCATCAAAATATCCCTTCCCAATCTAACACCCTTTTTTATTCCTCTCTTTCCCATACAACACTCCATTACTTTGTTTTTCTCTCTATTAATCCTTACATTGAACTCTTTCTCCAGTACCCCGTTCATGCCATTTATTACGGTTTCCAAGTCTTCATACTCCCCTAATACTAAAATATCATCGGGAAAGCGTAGTGTTTTCATTTCTTCGCCTGCAGCATCCTTATATAGATAAAATTTCAGTTTTGATACCTGGGTTATTCCTTTCTTTTACACATATTCCTTTTGGATTAACAGTATGAAATTAGCAGACTGCAGAACAAGCCATAGTTAACCTTGTTAAATACGTCTCATTTTTTGGTTATGAACGTTATATTCAACAAAATAATTATCTGCAGAATTTCAAATAATAAATTATTATTATTGCTAAAAGAAAATAGTCTAACTCGTACGTTTCTCTCTTTATCTTTCCGGAACCTTTTACAAATAAAATTGGCTGTTTGTGTGTATTGCAAATAAAATAGAGATCCACTTCTCACTTAATTAGAATAAATTAAATACAGTAACCTGGCAAAAAGTATTTGTATGTGTGTTTGACATGATTTTCGATCTAATTAAGTGGATATTCTTTTGGCAATACGCGATAGTAATTTTGACTATAGAAACAAAGAATGGAAATTTTAAAGGCTCTCGTTAGCAACGTTGTTGCTCCATCCACGTTCCAGATAGAACTGTCCTGTCTCAATCATTGAAGTCGCGTCCATCTTGCCGTCTTTAATTGTCCGCCAATTACGATATACCATTCTTTGGCCCCGGCACTTGCTAAAACATGGGCAACCAACAACGCCTTCTGGCCCGCCGATAACGTATTTAACTCCAATGTGTAATAATAATGAATTAAATAGCATTTAAATGCACCAATAAATAAAACAGTATACGAAGATTTGTTGTATCAAGATTTAGTACCTTTTGGAAGAATGTACTGCCAAATAACATAATCGCTCACTATATCTGCCCACAGATTGATACCAAACTTGTGTTGGACATGAGGGTTTCGTCTACCGATTCATGGCTGTTTGGGGGATTTATAACATTAAGTCCTAGTGAATAGAATGCGCCGTAGGGGGCGAGCTCAATGAAACAGTGGTGCGGAACCACGTACAGAAGTCAACCAATTGTACAAAATGGCCTGGTAATAGTGACTGTATGGCTGATAGGAGTGAAGTTGTTCATGCAGAACATCCCAGATGGTGCTTAGAGCAGCAGATATAAATGATCAATTACTTACATACTCCTTCACGAGTTCACTTCAACTTGATGCGGTAAGCTCTCTTTACATGTGGAAGTGCGGAGCACAGTCACTCTGACGACGGAGTAGGAACCCCTACCTCAAAGCCGTTGCGTAATTGTATACAATGGATTCTGTCTTTGTGAATAACGGTCTTGTTAAAAGCGACGAGCAGTTCTTCCATTACTTTGAGCTTTAGTATACAGGAATTGACAAACGCATGCTCAACCAAGTAGCTCGGAGACTCAAAGACACGTGAATGATGCTCGAACTTGGGTCGACAGGTAGGGTAGACATGAAACAGTAGTCTCCGGAAATTGGTTCCTCTTCCAAACATGATCGACGTAATGGAGGACTCTTTAAGAAGTCCTAAGAGTTTGTTGAGAGAATTTTCGCGCACAAGTATATATCCGCGCTGTATACAGTAAATAATAGTTTATTACCTACCCAGACGTCTGCCTGAGTGTAACCAGGCTTGAAGTTTCAGGAATCAAAGGGGTACGTGACCCGTGTGCCCTTATTCTTTCTCTCGGTATGCGTGGTCATCATATTTTGATGACCTTGCCAGTAATCGTTGATGAGAATTCAAACCTAACATTCATGATCAGTAATCTTGAAAAGAAACTCAGCTTATGTATTAACATTTTTATTTAATGTGTTTTTCTGCGGTCATGCCTTCCTAAAGTTATTAACGGTTAGAAATTTGTTACTTCTCTTACTGAGTTATTTTTTCAAGAATAATTATTCCCAAAATAAATAGAACCTTACGTATGCTATTCAGCGTATATATGGAGAATTTTATTTTAAGAAAATCGATATTTCGACAGGTACTATTGACGATGGTCAGAAACTTGTAAAGAAATGAGGAAAAGTGCATCACTTTTTAAAGTTTCTAGTGGCTTATTTACAGTAGCTCTCATTAGATTGTATTTAATTCTAAAATTTACTGATTTAAGATTCCACCATTTCCGTTCTCTTTTTACTTACTACATAAATGGTTCAAATATATAACGTCTAGTATATTCATTATTTTCGTGCACCCGCTATTAATGTAGACTGCATAACATATTTTTGGCGAGATTCTGATGAGAGATTTGGAAGCCTTATGTATCTCGTTATTAAATTTTACACCATTGACAAACTTGATATGTTGGTGGTATTTTTGTATCATTCTAATAATAAATTAGATAATTTAAAGAAAATTATCAATTATTATCATTAAAATTTAAGTTTTACTTATGAAATAGACTTAATCACTCTAATAATTTTCTCTGTGTTATAGTAATGGTCTTAAAAAACAAATCTAATAACAACTGGTAACAAAAATCAACATATTCTGGAAGAGTTCTTCATTATATGTCTAATCACCCAATTTTCCAAAATAAAGCTATGTTTTATAATCTGGTAAATAAGACTAATAAGCTGTTACATCATTGAAAAGTTAATTAAATTTTCTAATATAATATAACTAAAATCTTACCCAATTAAATTCATCAATAAACGTGTCAAAATTAGGTTGAATAAAATCAGGAACTCTGGCAACAAATTATCTGATAAAAAGAATAATAGCATAAAAATCAATTTCATCACTTTACTTGATATTGCTATAACAATATAAACTAATTGACTTGTTTCATAACTACGGTATAGGGAATTTTTGAATCAAAAAATAATTTAAATTTTGTTAAAAATATTAAAGTCAAAATTGACTTTCTCGAAAGACATAATGTTGTCTACACAATTAATTTTTTAGATTGTAATGCACTGTATTACTGACAAACTAAAACAGCAAAAAAACTCGCGTAAAAGAACATAAAACGACCTTAAAGTATATATTCAAAGGTACATAGTTGACTCCAAACACATTTATCCCAAGAAATATAATTTTTATTTGCCAAATGTGCAATTTTTAGATGAATAAATGAATTATTTCTCAAGAATGATGAACACATATGAACTTAAGGTAAAAAAATGATATGAGAAATTTATTTATGGCACAATTCAAAACTACAAATTATTAACAAGAATATTAATTCAAAATTTTGTCTTATTCATTATCTCATATATTCTCATATATTCGCCATCACTTCCATTGTTGATGCAACCCAAAATAAACTAATAAAAATATCGCCATTTTAGAACAATTGTAAAGAATCCCGTTGCATTACATTTTATAAGAAACGTAATGGAGGAATAAATAACTGAATTCGTCTGAAATCCTCGGCATTCTTGTGGAATTTTTCCGCTGGTAGGCGTCTTCAGTAAAATAGTAAGCGATGGCTTATGCTTGTAGTACGTTTTCCTTGTTGCTAACTCTCGTGCTCCGAAAAAAACTATAGAACATAATTTTTTCTTACTGCTTTCCTTGATACTTCTACGCGTAAGTAAAACAATTTTAGCATTTATAACAAGAAACCAACTCCACAATCTAGAAAATTTTCTTTTTCAGAGTCAAAATAATAATTCTGATTTTACAATGTAAAATGTAATTTTAATAAAAGAAAAATAATAATTTCTTGTTACTATAAAAATATTACTCTTATGTAAATGAGTTAATTAGATATAGGTATATTACAATGTAAGATATACAGCTGAGTCCTTCTAAATCTATGAAGCTTTGCTTCTGAATAGAATCCAAGGAAAATGAATATATTCTGTTCTGTTACCCTAACCTGAATAATTGACACGTCATTTATTTAAATTACGAATTCCACCTTCAGTATTGGTTAATTTTATCGAAAAATACTGTTTACGACTGTGCTATTCTTTTTTTGATTGTATTTTCTGCTTCTTATATGTTGAATTACCATGCTCTTCAAATTGAAAAAATTTATAACATCAGGATAATAAATCACGTTAGCCAAATATAATCCCCAAAGTACGGTAAATGAAATACGGACAATCAATGATTAAATTTTGTTCTTAATAGGTTTTACTACAATCTGCACTACGTGAAAAAACATGTCAATAAACCATATATTAATAAAAATGAAAGTAAATTTTATGACATAATAGACATTATTATTAATAAAATATTATGAACGAATGTATAGAATGCACACGACTTAATAAGGTATCAAGGCAGCCTAGGTATCCACTCGTGATTTGGAAGATAAATGCCGTTATAAGGTTCTTGCAGGACACGTTGTTTCCATGTGAATATGAACAGTCGTATATCGGATAGAGTGATATCGCGTATCAGCTTCAGAAACCGCGAACCCCGAGAACGCCAGCCAGGTACAAGCAAACACCTCCATAGTACCGCCAAGTCCCAGAGGCTCCAAGGTAGCACTTGTAAACACGGAGCAGCAAGTGGACTAAAATCCTGCCTCGGGGGAAAACTTGAATTTAGGGAACTAGCCGCTCTAACGACATTTTAACACTATCCAATGCTCTAATCTTAAGACGACCGTTAATATCAAATAAGTGCAGAGACGTAATCTATGATAATTTTTAACTTCATAAGTTGTTTGTAGTTTTGTAATTTTCTGATACCTGTTTCATCTATTTATATTTATCCGCATGTTTGAAGGCAAGTGGAGAAATCTGCCGGTCCTTTGACTGGAAGAAGATTAGGTGATGGCTGTCTGAGAGACGAGGGTTGATGATGGCCGCGTCACCGGGTGATGAAGTACGACGGCCGGCGCGCTCCTTCAACTTACTTCAACTTCCGAGTTTCGCTTTCATTGTAACTAAGTGACTTCTGTCTCTTTCGTTTCAAACTAACTTAATGTCTCTAACTCTTAGTGTCTATCTCTCCCCTATCTCTAGATCCCAACACTGCCTTTGTAGTTCAAAACAAAGACTTATTTCGTTATTTAGAATCTTGGATATTAATAAAGTTGTGCATACAATATTAACTAAAATAGTACATAGGATAATAGAACGTGAAATAGAATGCGAGATAGGAGACGATCAATTTGGTTTTCTGAAGAATGTAGGGACAAGAGAAGCAATATTAACTTTGTGACTAATTTTAGAAGACAGGATAAGAAAAACCCGTCCTACGTTTATGGAATTTGTAGATTTGGAAAGAAACATTTTATAATGTGAACTGGTACACACTATTTAGAATTTTGAAGAGCACTGGAATAAAATATCGAGAAAGGTTTTTACATAACCTCTACAGAAGACAGGCAGCAGTAATTAGAATAGAAGACCAAGAAAAGAAAGCCGTAATCAAGAAAGGATATATATATATATAGAACAGGCGATGAAGAAAGTTAAAACGGAATATGGAAAAGGAATCATACTGCAATGAGAATAAATAGAAACCTTACGATTTGCCGACGGTATTGCAGTATTAGGGGAGTCAGAAGAAGACTTGGAAACCATAATAAATGGCATTAACGTAGTCCTGGAGAAAAAGTTCAATATGAGGATTAATAGAGGGAAAACAAAGGTAATGGCGTTTAGTATGGGAAACAGAGGAATTACAAAGGGTGTTAGATTGGGAAGGGATATTTTGACGGGAAGTTAAGGTATTCTGCTACATGGGAAGCGTAATAACTAGGGATGGTAGAAGTGTAGTAGACATGAAGAGTAGGATAGCACAGCAAGGAAGGATTTCGCGAAAAAGAGTTATTTACTTACGGGTAATGTAAATGTTAATATTAGGAAATCGTTGCTAAAAATGTTCGTATGCAGCTTGGCGTAATATGGGTGCGAAATGTGGACGATAAGAGTTGGGGAAAGGAAAGGAATAGAAGCCTTTGAAATGTGGTGCTATAGGCGAATGCCGAAAGTCAGATGGGTGGATAGAGTAACTACCGAGGAAGTTCTAAACAGAATAGAGGAAGAGCGAACAATATAGACGACGTTGACCAAGAGAAGGGACAGATTAATAGGCCACGTTTTAAGGCACGGGGGTCTTGAAAAATTAGCATTAGGAAGAAGTGTGTGGGGTAAGAACAGAAGAGGGAGGCCATGGGTAGAATACGCTTAGCAGATTATGAAGAATGTGGGTTGTGCTAGTTATGAGGATATGAAAAGGCTTGCACAAGATAGCTTAGCATGTAGTCTTAGGACTGAACACCACCACAACAACATATAATTCTTGGGCTTCCGCCCGAGTCATTGTCGGCATAGGCCACGTTCACTGCCACCTTTATCAAGTTATCATTCACTTGCTAAAGATGGCAGTGAAATTCATGGCATAAGTTGATATAGACCCAGCTGGAATCCCAAGAATTACTTAAACAGATTATTCTCCAGGAATACCTTCGTTCTTTAATAATAAATTTGATTAGAAATACTGTCTGCCCAGACAGACGAACTGTCACCACCCAATTAAGTGAGAGCGCACCTAGTTTTATTTTCTTCCAAGTGGTCCGCTGTAGCCTGAGAATTCATTTATATTAGCCCACTACACTATTTAAATCTACTGAATTTTTGTTTTTACTTTTTTACTCCCCGTACCTTATAACATAACCATCGCGATGACTCAGAAACTTAATCGAGTCAAGAAATCTACTGACGCGTTGAAAAACTCATACATACAGAAAGATACAAAGAAACAGTCAACTATATTTGTAAGTAGAAGATACCTGTACAATCTCTTTGGTATCATTATCGTAAAATAATTTATGTGCATACACACGCAAGCATATATAAATAAAATTTTGGTATGAGCGTCTAACAAAAAAGTTGTATTTTTATTAACTAATTAAAAATTATTTAAATAAAACGGATGTATTATCATCGGTCTGGTTAGCTTGAAATAATGTGTGAACACTCACGTAGCATGTCAAGCATGAAATAAGGCTTAAATAAAGCAAATATTTTATTAAAATAATAATACTTTTCAATTCCTTTTCGCAAACGTCGTCACTGCGATAAGCGAATGCTTGATTTTTACGAAATTTCATTAAGTATATAACACTCCTTGCATTGTTTTGTATTTTAAAGTATATATTAAATTTAGCTAGTTGGTAAATTAGTCAATTATCCCATTGCGACAAGAGTTCACTTTTCACGTTTTTTCCTGAATATATGTCAGGACCGACCCATTTGTGCTGAAACTTTCTAAAACAAGAGAAAACAGATCCAGAATACAGTAATTTAGCAAACCGTACGTTAAAGCTATTTTATTAAGAATCCTTGAGGCGGGGGTGTTTTCAAGAACTTGGGAATGCAAATAGAATACACCCTGACTAGGTGTATTGTAGTGGGTTTCGTTGGACGTGGTCTGTTCGTTCCCTGACCGTTTTACAGATCGGATTCTCGTGGATTCGATCTCAGAAAGTGTTGCCAAATTTAGAGAGCTCGGGAACCTGACGTACAGCACGATGCGCAGTAGACAACTTCCCCGACATTTTAGTGGGAGTAGCCTGCAGATCAGATTGCCTCGAAGCTTTTTTAACGCAACTTAGTAGTGTAAAAGCAACTATGAAAAATTTGGAGTAGGAAATATAAGTGTTTGCCGACCTCCTGTGGTGTAGTGGCTAGCGTTTCTGCCTCACAACCACGAGGTCCCGGGTTCGAATCCTGGCATGGGCTTGGATGTATTAAGACTGTTGGAGGATCGATACGCTGACCACGTGTCACTCCAAATTCGGAATGTGTCATGCAAGATGACAGTCCGCAGTCGACTCGGTAGGCCCAGGCCCTCAATGGGCTGTAGAGCCAGAGAGAAAAAAATATGTTTTTATTTAATGATATGTACCACGTCAAGAAACTCGTCCGTAAAAGTTAAGAGATATGAGTTCAGGGTGTGGTAAAAAGTCGTCCCGTCATTCTGTGTATTCAAATGGCAAGAATGACAGTAACGTTGGGCAGGCACTCTTGAAGGGGAAGTTCCTTCTCTATACTCCAGTCCACTTTCTCCTTTCTCTTCTGCCATGTTAAAGCTCACGAATAGTACAGCTGTAGACACGAACCTGTTGACCAGCTGCGGTCACCGGAGTGAGTGAAGAAAAGTCGTTGCGCCGCTGTCAACAATGAGCTCTACCCAGTTGACTCTTCTTCCCTTACCCATACTTCATAATATCCTGTCATGTATTATAAACTACTAATTGTTATTTGAGATCCAGTTTTTGGGGAACTTACGAAGAAATAAACGTTCTTGTGGAGAAGCAGTACTATTAATTTAACAAGAACACAGGTAGTGTCTTACAGTAGAATAGGTATCGATTTGGGTGAGTGTGTATAAGTGAATATAATCAATATTCTTAAGTGTTGTGCGTACTGGCAGGTCCTTGAACTTGGTCTGTAAATTTCCGTCTCCACCTTGTCTGGTCCTTCGATTCTTCCTTCAACATCGAATTCATTCTTCTTTCTCACTTCAAGTTAACCATCAGCGGCACTTGTCTTCTTTTACGATCTGGAACCTTATACACGTGTTTCTCGATGAGATATTTCTATAGGATTGGTCCGATTCAATTTTTATTAACTCTTAAAAATTGTTATCTATTTGGATCTTTTCTTAATATAAATGAAAAAATGTAACTTAATGATATTTATGCTTTGCTTGTGGAATGTATTTGATGTGGACACATCTAAATTTAAATATATGTTATAAAATAATAATATATTGTAAATTATTAGGGGTTTTATTTAAGTTATTTAATAAAATTACTTGCGCTTTAGGATATAATGTTATTACAAATAAATTAATTAATTTAATGGAACGATTTTTAAATATCAGAGGGTTAGTTACTTATTGGGGTAACCACGTGCAGTAGAGATTTTGTTCACTTGACGAATCTGCTTTATCTTCATTCGTCTCTCGACGCAGTTACTAGGTGACTGGAACTTCCTTCTTCCTTCGGTTGAATTGAAATTTTTCCTCTGCCGGCGGTAAATAGGATGAACCTGATATTTCTGGTGATTGAGGAAAACCCAATTTTTCCTTGTCTTCCTTGTTCTCGATACCTCTCACTAAAGAGCAACAATTCACACCTCACTTTCAATTCTTTTTTCTCTCTCCAACTTCCTCCTCCCTTTCAACATCCATTCCCTCTCCAGTTTTTCCGTTCCTTCCATGTCCTGATCAACTCTCGTTTCTTCCACCTCGCCTTCTCAACGTCTTGAACAACTCTGTCTATTTTTCCATCTTCTCGCCTCCCAGCTAAACTCATATCTCCCCTTCTCTAAGAGAAAACGCTATCCCACGTAATGACTGTTTCTCCAATCCTAATGAGTCCTTCGTCCAGCGTGGGAAATTTTCCATAACAAAGGGAACAGTGTCCTTCGTAAATTTTGAAGGGTGAATGTTTCTTCAGCAAAACAAGCTTAATATTATAAACCCACAGACAGGCGCATGTCCTGTCCGGCAGCCGGGCGGCACTTAGTTCTTGCTGAATTTTTAGATTCTTTAAAATTTTAAAACTTAGAACAAAATTAGGCTACAATATACATATTGATAAACACGGTTAAGGAAACTTGAGAACAATTCCAACAGCCGACGAAACCTATGGAAATTAATCAATTTATTTATAGATAAGCCCATTCTCATATTTATGAAACGCCAGAACCCGTGCGTCTCACGCTGTACTCAATTACCTGCGCGTTCATACAAACTTCGTTATCGATTCTCTGCTTCATATGATGCTTAAATTATGACACACAAATAGGGAGTGAATTCAATGATACCCAGCCGAAAACCACGATTATATGAGTTTTAAGAGCTGAGTCGGAAGCTATACTATGTCTCGAGAACTTTACCACAACTTCTGTGAACATTAAATCAGATTAGTAAACATACTGTAAACATCCAGACACATTTAGTTGTAAACGTACGGCATTCAGCCTTAAGACATGTCCTTACTAGAGGTAAACGGAGGTATAATAGTAATATTCTTTTATATTTATAATTTACAGGAAGACTATATACATGATTGTTTCTGACATGTAAGAGTGTATTCTGTGTGTGTGTATGACTGGGGACAAGGTGACCTCAGCACATGACGATTTAAGTGAAAGAAAAAGATTTTGTTCAAAGAAGAATCTGAATATAAAATTAAAATAAAACTCATTGCACCTACCGTAAGATACTTTATGATTATAATAGATTAAAACTCTGAGTTGATATTAAAATGTCTTCGTAGCATGTGTGCTGGAACTACTAAAAATGCTGAAGCACTATATTTGATTAACTTCTCCATACAGCACGCAGGTGAGTATTTTTAAGTTCGTGAACTACGTAAACCCGTTTTCCCTAAGACCTATTGTACGAATTAATATGAAAATATTTATTTTTTAACAAGAAAAGGAAATTTTTAATTAGTATTTTTAATAAAACTCCTTCATAGTCACTACCGGAATATAAGGAATAGGTCTTTATTAACGCCACATCTCATTTCAATTGATAATCTACAGAGGGTGAAGTTTATATTTGAAGTTTCATGGAAGCAGGTGGGGTTCCCCTTAATGTAAAGGTCTGAAACCTTAATTTAGAAGTAGTCTAGAAGTGGTGGTGAGTGGCAGGCATGAGCTCCACACGGCGCTACGGTCGGCTGCTTCTATTATTCCTGGCCGTTGCTTTGTTGTCTCGCATTACGCTCTACTTCTTTGCGAATCTTCTCAAATGCTTTGCCATTGAAACTGTTCGCATGGTTTGCGATAAAGTAAATGTCTGCGCTGAAATTCACACCTAGTAGCATTTCGCCGTCAGTTTGTCACTTTCAGAAATGAATACATCTTTCGTGTCCCCATTAAGCATTAAGAACTACCAAAACATACACAAACCTCAGAAAATTAAATGAAGGTGCTATAATGCAACCAAAATAAATATTTAAAATATAATCAACCATATTTTCAACATTTATATATGAAGTAATCACTTAATTTAAATATTAAAATTCAGTTCGCAGCGAATGGAAAAGAAAATCATTGGTATTATTCCATTAACGTACCGTAACCGTGCTCTTCTGCTGCGAATTGTGCTGTCTGATGTTCTTCCCAGAACCTCAAACTTTTGTCTCATTAAGAGGAAAACTTTATTCTTGAAACCTCAAGTCACAAAACCGCTTCAGTCCAGTTTTCTGAAATAACTTTGTTTTCTTCTGTAACAACTTAACAACATTATTTTAACCGCTGGAATCTCTCTTACATACATTTCAATAAGCAATTTTTTATTGTGTTTTTTTCTTGATTCTTTCGTCTTTCACTTAATTAATATAAAATATTATATTACCGCCCGATACAAATATTTTTTATATATAATCATGTTATCCTTGTTTGATTCTTTCGTCTTTCATTTGATCAATATAAAATATTATTCTACCACCCGATAAAAATACTTTTATATTACCGTAGATGAGATTTTATTAACATAATTATATTTTTAAACGAAATATTTAATTACTTGTGATAAAAATTTAGCTCTTCACATAGACATTCAACACATCTTCATTCCAATGATTCCAGTATAACAGAGCCTCTTCTTCCAATTACCTATTTATTTGTGGTCCAGTGGTCTAGTAAGCAGTTCATTTGTGTAAGCAGGATGAAATTTGTAATATATTCATAATTTCAATTTAATAATTACTGATCGAGATCAGTTTTATATGGAAAATTTTAGAAGTTTTAATCTATATTTAATAATTCTAATAATTAATTCTGATCCCACTAAAAATGTATTGTGAAAATTTGAGTGTTATATCTATAACGGTTTCTGCGAAAATGTACTTATTTTAACAAAGGAAAGTTAAGACCTTCCGATTCCCCTGAATAAGACTCATTGCACCTAATGGACAATATTGAATTAAAAGCCATAGTGGAGACAGCTTAGATACCGTCACGGAGGGAGGAGAAGTCCCCAAAGAATTGTCGAGAGCAAACAGTCACGAGACAAGTGCTCTGGAATGTAAAGAAATTAAAATTGTGCTTCAATTGCGAAGATAACTGAGAGCTTTCTGTCGCAGGTATTTCTCCCCAAATTGATCATGCAACTTATCTTCTGGAATGCCTCCTCCTCTCTGTAGTTTAAAGGTTCTGAATTGAAGAGGTACCATTGGCTCTTTTAAGATGTGTATGTACCGGGGACGCAGACTACGAGTTGTCGGTTGATCCGCTGAAGCCCACCAAGTATGCCGAGACGAGTCAAACTGCTTAACTTGATAGTTCTAAATTTCTTTGTTGTTGTTAATGGTATACCATTTCTAAATTGTAAATAAGCATATAAATACTGAAAAAGTAAAAGCCATATTAAAAAGTAATTCAATAAATTAGCTTAATTGTTTGTTTTAGTTACGTATCAAAAACATATAATAAGCAAATATCGCAAAATAACGTATAGCGTCATTAATATAAATTACGACTAATGCAAAAAGAATGGTTTAAGTACAACCCCATACATTAATCCTGTTTGAAGGGTCAATAGAAATCATTTTAGACTAGAAAAAATTCCTGGTTCGCGAAGAGAACGGAAATTATACGTGGTTTAGAAGCCAGATTGATTCTTTATAACCTAACTGTAGACTCACGCCAAATTTATTTCAACTGTCCGAAATAAATTAAATTAACCACAGACTCAATAGTTTTTAGGGATTGACAGGCTTCCCAGAAACTACACCACCCCTTTAATAGAATAGGGAGAGAATTGAAAACGGGGATGCGCAAGGGAGATGAAGGCATCCTAGAGGTGGCTAGGACCACCGGGCTTCAGTTAAAGGGTCCTTCCCGGTGATTCGCCTAAAACAGACACAGGGGAAACTCTAGAAAGCCTGCATCAGGTAAGTCCGGCTATTGAGTACTTGTTTCATGCCTTCCGAATGACGAGAGGATTTTGCTGTGGGGTTTCAACATTCCCTTCTCCATACCTCGAGAGGTCGATCCAATAGGATCAAATGACAGATGTTACCGTATGCTCAAGGTCTGCGAATCCTGAAACAGACAATAATAACCGAGATGCCAGAGAGAGAGAGAGACTTGATTTGGGACGGGGGGGTTACAAATTTCATGAGAGTTATCCTGAACCAGTGTCAACTCTCGTTTTATAGTATAGCTAGGGGAATGAGAAAGGGGGAATGTAGGAGGTAGAGCAAGATAGCCAAGGTTTTATTTTTTGGAAGAGGCTGCATGAGAGTGATCTTCAAACGGGCAAATCTCCTTCATATAGGAAGGGAACTAAATATGGGGGATGTGAGAGACAGGCCAAGGTAGCCAAGAGTTGACTAGGGTCTCCGGGCTATAGTTTAAGTATCCTACCCGGTGTTTCACCTAAAAGAGATCCAGGGAAAACCCTAAAAAACCCTGCATCAAGTAGTTTGGGCTTTTGCATACTAAACTGATGCCCTTCCGAATGACGGGTGATGAACTTCCTGTGGGATCGCAGGATTCCCTTCACCTTGTCTCCACCAGTTTTAGGATGGAGTTGGCCAACTGGTTCCAAGGGAATCAAAAGACAATTCTTGTCGTACGCCCAAGGTCTTCAACCCCTGTACATACCTCCTAAAATAGACGAAAGTGGCTCGGCAAGTAAGAACCATGAAAAAACCCTAAAGGTAAGCCCCGCAATAAATTTGAGAAAAAATACCGCAATGGATTTTTTGCGTTACAGTCTACACGTGGCCGATTTCAGTCACTGATTTTACGATTTTCCTATTCTTGTTAGTGTAGATGGTTAACCAATTTCCGTTTAATAGCATAGAAGGAAATTGAAAAAGGAAGGTAGAGCAAGGTAGACAGTGGTTTATATTGTTTATTATTTATAAAATTGTACAATAAGATGCAGTGACTGAGAGTAATATTTGAAATTTTAATTTACGATATTCCTTCTAATAGAGGGTCAACCATTAACAATATATCTGAAGCCTAGTAAATTTAGGAAGAAAGTTAAAAGGAAATATGGAATTCGAATCATAGTGCAAGGAGGAGAAATAAAAACCCTGAACTGGAATACACTACCAAGGATTTTGAAGAGAACAGGAATAAAATATCGAGAAAGTAGGCTTATACATAACCTATACAGAAGAAACGCAGAATTCATTACAATAGTAGATCAAGAAAAGAAAGCCGTAATCAAGAAAGGATTAAGACAACGATGCAGTCTGTCGCTCATACTCTTTAACTTATATATAGAACAGGCGATGAAGAAAGTTAAAACGGAATATGGAAAAGGAATCATACTGCTTTGTCAACGATATTGTAGTATTAAGAGAGTCAGAAGAAGACTTGGAACCATAATTAATGGCATGAACGTGCTCCCGGAGAAAGAGTTCAATATGAGGATTAATAGAGGGAAACCAAGGTTATGGTGTGTAGTATGGGAAACAGTGGTGATAAAAAGGGCGTTAGATTGGGAAGGGATATTTTGACCGAAGTTAAGGAATTCTGCTACTTGGGAAGCATAATAACTAGGGATAGTAGAAGTATAGTAGACATAGAGGGGAAGAGTGAACAATATGGACGACGTTGAAAAAGTGCAGGGATAGATTAATAGGCAACATTTAAGACATGAGAGTCTTGTAAAATTAGCATTAGAGGGAAGTGTGCGGGGTAATAAAAGAAGTGGGAGGCCATGGATGGAATACGCTACGCAAAGTAGAGAAGATGTTGTATGTGGTAGTTTTCCGGAAATGAGAAATCTTGCGCAAGATAAGCTATAATGGAGGGTTGAATAAGACCAAACTTAGGACTGAATACCACAACATGTAATTAGGTTGCTCACATCTTTATATTCTGTGCATTCGTTCTCGAAAACTGTTATTTATTTACTTGCTTCTGTAATATTCAGAAGTAAACGTTTGTAAAACTAAAACACAAGGTAAACGTCCGTATTCGAAACAGCATCCATATTATATACTTCAGAAAGTATAAATGTTATCATTGAAATTTCAAGGATCTTTGGTGTATAGTTTAGCAGAAAAATCAGACAACATTAAATGTACGTATGTTTGATATAATTGACCCTAATACTAACTAGACTTAGTAGAAACGGGGGTTGCAGGTCTCAAGTCACAGTCCCGTTTCGAAACACCAGGAAGACGTTCCGATGATTTACTTCTGACTCGTGAAATAAATGATTGTATAAAGGGCCACGAGGAAGAGGAACATGACGCTTTCCCTGTCACAGATGGGAAGTTATTTCGCTCCATGTGTGGTGCAGTTATGCGTGATACTAATAAGGCCACAGCGGGCGTGCATCTTGGCGAGAGAAACCTGCAACCTACTTACGACGAGATGACTTCCATGCTCCTCTGACCGTGACCATTTCCTCACACTCAAATTCTGTGGGTGTGAACTAGTATTTGAATCTTCGAATCAGCATTTACCTCAACCTTGAACCACTGTCTTTAAAGCATTCCTTTTACACAACCTGTCTCAACATTTGATTAAATAAATTCATTTTCTGCCTTGTTGTCGTTAGAAGGACCCGTTATTGATAAATTAATTTAGAATATATAAAGTCATGCGCAAGAATTACATTACCTTCAAAAAGTTGTAAATGACAACCATTAATCTGTTCAAAATTGATAGGAGTTGTACGATTTTAATTACTTCTGATAGAGGGAATTGCACTAATAAACACTGTTACTGAATAAACGTTATCAATCTTTCGTCAATTAACAAAGGCGCCGACGTTCTTGAAGAAGCTTGACGAGAAAGTATGGAGTTTTATGTTGCCCCTTTAAATATATGTCAATTACATTTTTCGTTCTGTAAAAACGACTGAAAAACTAAGCGATAAAGCATTATAACATATTTTTATACAATAGGTAAAATTTTACGACCAATTTCAGACTTTATTTTTTATTTACAACAATTTCCAAAGAGGAAAAACACAACGTTTCGGTACTTATTTGTACCTTCTTCGGGTTATTATCCTGTGGAGAAACATCAATAAACCACGTGTTAAGATGAAAACCCCAAACAATTGACATATTTTGTAGTACTCTTGCCGACCTCCTGTGGTGTAGTGGCTAGCGTTGTTACCTCACAACCCAGAGGTCCCGGGTTCGAATTTTGGCATGGGCTTGGATGTTTCTGTCGTCATGGTCGAGAAGACCGGGTTTAAGACTGTTGGAGGATTGATACGCTGACCACGTGTCACTCCAAATTTCGGACTGTGTCACGCAAGATGAGAGTCCTAAGTCGACTCGGTAGGCCCAGGCCCTCGTTGGGTTGTAGAGCCAAGGAGGAAGGAAGTAGTACTAATATATAGGTAAACAAAAATGAGCTATAACAAATGAGAACACTTAGCTAATAATCAATACATCAATTATCACAATATTTATGCACATAACCACAATTTTGTGTAAATTTTGAAAAACGTCTGTCCGATCTTTCCTGTGTTATTATTGAACTAATACATTTTTAATACATTTTATAACATTTAGGTATTGGATGTCAAATTTTTTCCATCTAAAGTTGCTTTAAAGATTCACCGAGGCTCCGAGTCTTGTTTTTCGATTACTTTCCAAGGTACAAAATTGTGGTTAAGCGCATAAATATTGTGATATTTAAATTGTGATAATTGATGTATTGATTATTAGGCGAGTGTTCTCATTTGTTATACCACTTTTTTGTTTAGTTACATAATAGTACTACAAAATATGTCAATTGTTTGGGGTTTTCATCTTAAGACGTGGTTTATTGATGTTTCTGCATAGGATAATAACCTGAAGACGGTACAAATAAGTACTGAAACGTTGTGTTTTTCCTCTTTGGACATTGTTGTAAATAAAAAATAGGGTCTGAAATTGGTCGTAAATTTTACCTATTGTTACAAAAGCAGACGTTAAAATACAACCTTTCAATATTTTTATACATTTAGTTATCTTTAGTACAGTAAATAACAAACAATACAAACACCCAACGTTTCGTCCGTTACTTGGTTTTCATCGCGCGTAAAAATAATCTTTATGAATTTCAAATATAAATATAAAATAATGCTAAATCATTTTTGACTGTAATAACTTTATGCTTTCTTTAACACTTTCGTGAACGGTGTCCCCCTATAGAAATAATTCTGAATTTCTTTAAATAGAAACGAATATGAAACTGAGTAATTTAATACTTATTATCCTGAAATTTTATCATTATTTAATTTAAGTTAATTTATTCAAGATTTATGGTTTCCATCAGTCCTGGGTTGAGGAAATAGTATACGTCATACTTTACAAATAATAAATATTTATCAGAACAAAATAAATCTTTAAATAAATAACTAAGTAAGTGGAAATGTTTCAGTTGAAGGCTAGTAAAGCATATAGTTAATTTTAGAAGAAAGATTCGATTCCCAGTTCCTGTTGACATTTTTCCATTCATGACTTTCTTCTAAAATTAAATAAATAAAATAAACAATCATTGAAAACATTACACGCACTTTAGAGAGCACAAACACCCACATAAACAATGGAGAAATCACTTCTTGGAGCTGCACGACGAGGAATCTGACCTTATGAAGTAGCTCCAGGCAATATGTGAAACAAACAAAACAGCATAAAAAACTATACAGAAAGTTTTAAAGTGTTATTTATCAGAAGGCAAAACAGTATTTTCCTCCTTATTGTCCTGAATCGCAATAATTTGTTTTGCGTAAATGGTTAAAATAAGCATTACTTGTGTATTAAATGAATTATAGGTTATAAAGTGACACCGTATATTGATAAATGATACTAGCAAGATTCTGGGTTATAAAGTGACACCGTATATTGCTAAATATGCCTTGATTAACACCAACAAAGTTTAGAGAAAGATAATCGTACGCCTGGTTTTGGTCCTCAAGTAAAAAGTTTTATTTTACGACGTTTCGAAGAACGAGTTCATTTTCATGTCACATCTATAAACAGAAAATATGCAGTATTTACAAATTCATAAATATAACATATTTCTACATTAAACCACATATTTTTTACATTGGTATCACTCCTACTGTATCCTTACTAATTAAACCATCTTAATGCGAAACATATCGTCATCGGAAATAATTTCCTTGTACTGACCAATATCTACAGTAAAAATACAACACGACTAAACGCCATTGCATATTGTAAACGTTTAAATAATTTACATACGTTTGCAGGCCACTAGCGCCACGGCAGTCATGGAGCCATTACGAACTAAACATATCTAGCAATTGGTCCCTAACTAGTTTTTTTGGGAGACATAGTAACGTTGAGATTCTTAAACATACATCATCCTCCAACAATTTTCTACAATTTTCTTCCACTCACATATATAAGAAATACGATTATCCGTCTTATAATTGTTTATTGACGTTTTTATTTTATATATATATATTAGTATATACCATACTAATCTAAAATAGCGGGTTATTATGCAGAGCAATAATAAACGCTATTGGTTAATTATAACGTCCAATTGAGATGAGACATATAGCCAGTACTGTTACTGTCATTGGGCTTGTAGGTCTAAAATTGTGACAGTTGTAAATGGAGTGCAACTGCACGTGCACATTCCTTGCAACAATAAACAGGAAGGGACAGGAAATTGAAAGGGTCCGAATAAAATCATCGAAAGAAATGTAAATAATAATATGTCTCGCTAGCCACCTTTTCATGCCAGAAGATTCCGGGACACTTTCACAGTATAGAGATCTGACCTGAACCGATATAAACCAAGGTCTTAACAGTCACCACGAACGGGGAAGAAGGGTTTCTACCACTTTACAACCTCGCCAGACAGACGAGGGCGAAGCAAAATTAATAAAAATCTAAACTGATGAGATTTTTCGGTCACCTGATTATTATTCGGAAATTTTTTTAGATATTCACTGAGTTAAGAGTATCAAATCTGCAGCATTTATGAGTATTCGGTAATTACCTGTAGGATTCCCTTCATCCACATGGCCGATTGTCGAAGTACGAGACAACGAGTAGCTCTTTCTGGTGACCGCAGCTGAGATGCAACGATATCAAGAGTCCACTCATTTACAACAAGAGTGGTGATGTACAAATTCACGTTTCTGGTCCCTGGTAATTTTGAGTGTACAATAAAAAAATTGATGGCATGATTTGTTTTTTATTCCCGCTAGATCCCTAGACAAAATTATCGCTCTCCGTTCAGCTTAGCAAGTAGCCGGCCCAATTTTAAAGTAAATAATTATTTCATGTTATTAAAATATTAATTTTTTAAAATTTGTTTTCATACAAGTGTTAAAATTTTATCAGAATCTTTTCATTTTTTATCGAAATTTCAATCCTTTTTTATTAATATTAATGTTTTACCCAATCCAACCAGAAAATTAATGTTATGGTTAAAACAGAATGAATTGACGAGAATGTGTTACACTTGCTTGTTGGTTTTACAATACATTACTGCTTTCCCATTCTTTGTTTTAGTCTACTGTGTCGAATATACTTTAATATACAGTCGACACAATTCACAGAATGTACCACATTACTGACATTATTTACAGGAATGCTACCTTTTAAGTGCAGTGATGTAGCAGAAAGTAATCTCTATAATGTTAGTAATAATATTGAAAAATGTAAAGCCCTTAGTAAAATTAATGGTAAATGCATTAAATTAAAACTGGATTGTATGAATTCTTTGAAGTGGTTCAGTCAGTAGGATTTGATATCAATTGTTCAGAGGATGCATATGGAAGTATAATAATGAAGAGTGTAGAGATCTGTTATATTTATACAAAAGATGAGGTTTTTAAAACTGTATGTTTTTATATTTACGAGTAGCGTACGCGTGAATTCGGTCTGTGACCCCTCCGCGTTTCTTTACTCTGGTAATTAACTCAGACACAGCTGAGTTCATTTATAATCAACATTATCTACCAAAAACAAAGGTTTCAAAGTGGATTGGATTTTATTTCCCGGCAGCTGCTCTGCTGAGCTGACGAATCGTTGCTTTACAATGTAAATTCCCAGTCTCGGTCTCGCACTCCTGACATCAGACGATGGCAAACGTTTTACTAATGCAATCATTTCCTGTTTCAACTTTTTATGCTCATGTTCGAAATGGAAATTTCCTCTTTTAGAGAAAAAGTAACCTGATTCATTCACTTCCATTAGAATAAATTCATATGTAAATTATCTGAATGATCGAGGAAATATTAAATTTGGTTTCCCCAAAGGGTCAACACATTCAAAATATAATATACTGAAATGTATTAAAATTGTGTGAGAAAAGTCTGAAGGGGTAAGGAATTTTTTTGTGTGTTCGTAGTATTTTTTTTTAAACGGTCAGCGCTAACCCTTCTTCGGATAATGGATCAGACACTTCTTCACTGAATAAACAAGAGGCCTTTCATTAACAATAGATATCCGCTTTTCAAATGAATTATCATTGAAGAAACGTTTTATTCTAGTAACTTGGAAGCTACATGTAGATAATTGGAAACATCTAATTTGTAATGAAACGCAAAACATGTACGAAAACACATCCAGCTGATAAAAAGTTTCCTATAGGCTGAAATTTCGTAAATTACAACCAATGGATGCAATTTGAATTTTTAGCTGTTTGGCTCTTGGAAAAGGGTGGAGGAGATTTCGGAGGCTTTTCAGGTGAAATAGAAAGAAGTTTGGTGCAGATACATTCAATTGTGGCCTGCTGGCGAGAACAGAGTTGAGCTCTTGAGTTCTTGAGAATTTGGTAGAAGTTTCGATTAATTTCCCGTTTCCCGTGTAGCCACGTCATCCCGACGCAGTCAACCAGATGCGGATCGTCTCAACTGGTGCTTCCAATGATTAGTAACCTAAAGTAGACCGTCACAGTTACTACCAGTTTCAGTCTTCTGTCGGTATCGTTAATATAAACTTTTAAAAGTTCACATTGCCAGTCTCATTTGGCAAAGAAACTTTGCTTGATTCACCCCATCCGTGACCTGATATTAAAGACTTTCAGTGTAAAATTATTAATGTTCTACCTCTTTCATATAAATTCATTTTGTTTTTGGGAAGGTTTCACGAATTTCAATAATTATATATTATTATTGATAAAATAAATGTTTACTTTTATATTAAATTCATTTCTGAAATTATTATTTATATTTTCTTTCAAATTACAACTTCCCAAATAATTATACATAATAACTATTCTTACAATCGGCGTCCCACGTGTAACTTAATTAAAGTTAATAATAAATTAAACATTTTTGTTAAAATACAGCTAAATGAAATTAAGTACAATGACGCAAATTCTTTGGTGGATACTCGGTGCTTATGTTGCCTATTAGGTAGCATTGAAAACGATTTTATAATATCCCACGAAATCTGTCACCTAGCTAAAAAAATAATCTTGAAAAACGTGTAGTTGTAATTGTAAAATGCCTCCACCAGTTAATTAGTTAATTAAATTGGTCCAAAGAATAATATTTAATTTTAAATGAAAATTAGACTCCAAAATTTATTAAGCATCTAAATATGATCATCTGTAAAATAATACACTACTTTTGACTAATGTGAAGTAAAATTATGTAATTGGTATTACGCCAAAACATAAACAAGTTAATAAAACGAAGTAACATCTAAGTTACGCAAATCTGAACAATTGTCTCTGTAAATGTCTATTTTTTTTAGCTCATACTACCAAATCTATGGATCTGGGGTTCAAAATCACAAAGACAAACGGAATTTTCTTACTTTTCAAAAGTCTCGAAATAATTTTTACCTATCTTTTATTATGATTTCTATTACTTTCACTATTCATCTCAATTATTACTCATTTAATTTTCTTTATTTCATTAATTCTCATCCACCATCTCGTCTTTTTCTTCCCATCCGTTTGGCATAGTTTTTTAAATTTATTAAAATAACAATCAGAATAATAGGTTCTATTAGCTATTTTTTGTCTTCCTAGTGTCCTCATGGGATCTTCTCAAGTTAATCAGACCCCTGTTCCTTGGCCATTTTGAGGTCATTTGGCTAGCAACTTCTTTCTGTATTGCAGCAGTGGTTGTATAAGAAGGTTGGTATGGATTTATAGTTTATTAGCTCTCTCTTGACTAAAATCCTTGATAAAAGGTATTCTTATGCCTCTAGTACCAAAATTTTACATCTTCTCAGTACTCAAGAGCTCAACTCTGCTCTCGCCAGCAGGCTGCAATTGAATGTATTCATTCCATTTCACTTGCTAAAGCTCTGAATTTTATGTCTCCCTTTTCCAACAGCCAATCGACTGCAATTTCAATTAGCATCCTTGGTTGGAATTTAAAAAATTTCAGCCTATAGGCAAATTTCATTGCATGGAGCATCAACCACGGTTCTGATGATATTTGATTGTGCCCTCTGAATAATGACAGTGTTGGACTTGTTAGTACATCCCCAGCACTCGATTCCGAATGTTAACATATGCTCAAAAATGGATTTATATGTAGTCATTTTCTTCTCTAATTAGAGTTTTGGTCTCCTACCGAGTAGCCAGTATAGTTCTCGAAGAAAACGTCTATATATTTTATTTTGTATATGCACTTTACAAGTCAATTTTTGTTCTAGATGGATTTCGAGATATGTTACGTGTGTTGATACCGGGAAATGCTTGCTGTTTATGATTACAGGTTGGCATTGTTCTTTTCGTAAATTGAACGTAATCTGTAAGGACTTGGTTTAGTTAATTTTGACTTTCCATTTGTCTGGCCATTCCTGAGATAAATTAAGATTGTGTTGTAAACGTGCACTTTCTGTTACTGATTCTTAATTTATAACCGTGTCGTCAGCGAATGTCCCTGTGCTAGTGATTAAAGAAGAATGTAAGTATATATTAAATATAAGATGGGTCCAGGACACTGCCTTGTGGGACACCTGAGTTTGGCATAGTATCGTTTATGAAATACAATTCACCTTTAGCTTCTTCATCTTTATTTATATCGCAGAGATTTGATATAGTGAGCATTTCCCTAATTCATATTTTAGTGATCATGTCAAAAAGTCTGACAGCCCAGAGTGAAAATAAATAATTTTTCATCAGTAATAATTTAATAATAATTTTCTAATTCACTTTTTTTTTGCATTAACAGGATTAAATATCGAACCTTACAAGAAGTTGTAATAAATCAGCATCTGCAGAAACACGCGTCCCGCTTATTAGCATAGCCAAACTTGGCCTTGATTGATCTCTAAATCTTAGTTTTCGACGGCCGGGACGGAATTATCATAAATAAAGAAACCATTATTTAAAAGCTATTTTCTTTATTTGATATTTAAAACGGATTATCAGAAAAAAATCTTTCCGGTTTGAATGTTTTACACCTACATCGTAAATAACTTGCACTTGTCATAAAAAGAAACTTGGTTACCCGTGACTTGGTTTTAGGGTGGCAGGATGTCACTAAACCCCACTAAATCGTCCCAGTCCCGGAATATCAGCTCCGTTCTATTTCCAGAAAACCACAAACAATCAATTGGCAGAATTATTACGCTGGAGCACTTTACCCAGAATTCTTAAATCTTAATGTCTTTGAATGCTGACGTAGAAGCATCGTTAGAGTATAAATGCGACGGGTACTATTCCGCTACAAATACACCGTATTAAAGCCATTTTATTCAGAAATTTAAAACGTTTAACGTTTATACGAACAATTTTGATTGAACGCTTAATATTGAATTTTTCTCCAAAACACAAAACAATTTATATTATATAATAACTTAAAAAATTGCACGATTTTCTAATAGTTTTACTGTATTCATTTTTTTTACATTGCAATTTTTTTTCAACTGAATCCTTTTTTATTTACAAGTGTCGTTTTAAAAGTAAGACCGTTAATAATTAAAAAATAATATTTCTGCAAATATTTTTTTATCAAAGAATACCTTACATTTATCTCTACATAGCCACAGCTGTTATTCAAGCCCTTGTCCTCAGGGGAAACCAGCTTTTGTATTGCTTTGTCAAAGAAAGATGCCGCCTATGTTGAAAGCCAAGCCTCGTTTTCACAACCTTTCTCACCGCGCATTATTGCTTCCTCATACATCACAAACCGACGTATGTTCCTTGAATTTAAGAAACTAATACCTGTTCTGAGCTCACAGTCGGCGGGACGTTCAATTGTTTTTAAAATTTTGAAAGGCTCTAACTAAAGGAAAATACTAAGTGTTGATGCCTCACAGCTGCGACTGGCTTTCTAATGAATGTAGGATTTTATTGAACATGCACCAAATTGCTGTTGTAGCACGGTACTTACTTAAAAACAGTCCTCCTATCCTTCAATACTATCAACTGCCACCCCCCCCCTTTTCATCACCTCTTTTTTCAGGCACTCTTTTATGTACCTATGGTCACAAGTTGACGTAGGCGAAAAACTTAGGATAGACTTCCCCGAGCCTAACCGATTTGCAATAAGAACTTTTCAGTCACTTATTTTCGTTATATGTATTCATTACTCTCCACGAACAGGTCTGTAATAGCGTATCGTATGAGAAAACAGTAGTTTAAAAATGAATCAAAAGAAAGGTTTCCTTCTGAAGGTCAAATTCAGAATTAAATTAGAACATTCTCATGGATTTCAAAATTTAATGCGTTCATTAAATATATAAAGAGCATATGGAGCCCAGTACCGTGGATGGAAACTAATGGTTTACCAGATACGTAGAGAGACAGTTAAAATTTGTTTTAAAACGATTAGAGATTAATTTTATGAATTATGTTGACAATCAAGGAGCTGCACCACTAAAGCGATGTTGATTTTTATTAAATTTTGTTTTACAATTTTCCACAGTATTCATATCTGGACTTTTGCCATGCCATGGAATGTTGATCACACTTTCTTCAGCCCATAATTTTGTTACGGATTTCGTTCGAAGGTTCGAAGCAGCATAACGTATGAAACAAAGTTCTTTTCATTTGGGCAGAATTTTTACAAAGATGTAATCGATAATTGACTAAGGAAATTACTTCAATATTTTGAGGATATACGATACGAGTCAGGAGAAGATCCGTTTGGTTTCAGGAAGAATGTAGTGACTAGAGAAACAATTCTGTCTAATTTTGGAATACAGAATAATAAAACGGGCCTACGTTCTTGGTATTTGTAAATTTATAAAACGCCTTTGATAATGTAAACTGGAACTCACTACTATGCGTTTTTAAGAAGACAAGAATAAAGCATCCATAATTTCTACACACGGCAGTCAGCTGTAATTATAATTGAAGGGCAAGAAAAGAAAGTACAAATCCATAAAGGAGTAAGACAAGGATACAACGGTCGTGCATGCTGTTTTATTTTTATATATATCAGGCGATAAAAAGGAACATGGAAAAGGAACCGTACTTCAAGTAGAAGAAATAAAAACCCTAAGATTTTCCGACGATATTGTAGTATTAGAGGAGTCAAAACAAGGCTTGGAAAACTTAATGAATGGCATGAACGTGATGCCGGAGAAAAGAGTTCAACGTGAGGATGAACAGAGGAAAAACCAACGTAAAGGATTCTAGGATGGGAAATATTTCCGTTCTTGTCTATCTTCTAAATTAACTGTACATTACTAAGTATATTCGTACGGAATGTGGCGTAAAATAGGTGCGAGGACGGTAGAAGTTACATAAAGGAAAAGAATTGAAGCTCTTGAAATGTGGTTCTACAGAAGAATGCTGAGCATCGGATGGGTGCACAGAGTAGCTAATCAGGAATAAGAGAAGAGAGAACAATATGGTGGACTTTGAGCATTTTGAGACAAGAGGGTCTTCTAAAATTATAACAGATTCAAATAGTGTGTGGGGTAAGAACAGAGGAGGGAGGCTAAATATGGAATATGCTAAACAGATTAGGGATATTTGGGATGTTGCATTTATGTATAAACGAATAGTCTTGCACAAAATAGGTAGGCATGGAGGGTTGATCAAACCAGTCTAAGGGCTGTAACATACAACAACAGAAACAACCACAGGATTCTGGCTCACGGAAAACCAAGATCGTTTTTAATAATTTGCTTTTCGAGTATTAATTTTAAAATCTCACTATCTACTGCGGTTGTTGATGTGCATTTTAATTATCTCTACATGATATTGGTTATCGATTTCTGTCCCATCGATTTATGACACGAAAATGCATCATTTTCCTCAATCTTGATAAATGTGTTGAACGCGCGTAAATGCACCCTCATTAGATTTCTGATAGTTGATTTGAAGACTATGTGAAAAGTAGAGAAACAGAAGATCGTATTAGTAGACCAAAGAATACAGTAGATCATGCTGTATTATAAGAAGCAGTGTCAGCCAAGAGAAATTTCTATATTTGTTAATTTTCAAAAACTATTTCTTATAAAGAAAGTAGATTCAGACGCTGAGTGTATTAAATCGATAAACTTTTGGAAATGAAAATTATTACAATGTCTTGGTACCTGTAACTCCATCAACTTCACCATCGTGAAATCTGGAAGAGGTAAGCCTGAAAGTGTTTTATATTGTACAGCAGTTATGAACATTGCTCTACACATAAGAGATATGTTGTTTCCTCATGCGTTCAGTGGTTGCGCTACCACATCCGCTCTCTACAGACAGGTGGCAAGTAAACGTGTCAATGTTAATAACAGAACTGTACCGCAACAACTTATGAACATTCATAGCTAGATGGCAATCCTGAATTAGAATAGACATTTATTATAGCCATGTATGGGAGATTACTGCAGTGAGAAACCAAGGGTTTATTTTAGATTTTGCCGTTTTCTCTAACACCAATATTTACAGTTACCGTACCTGCTCACTGCACCATCTGCATGTGAATTCTATTTAGATGCATACCTGTAAGTTCAACTTTGTATTGGGGTTGGAAAAAAAACGAGTTGCTCTAGTTACCACGCACAAGGAACCTTCACCTCAAGCACTCCTCAGCTGTAGGAAAGTTGGTGTCAACTATTCTGCAAAATCCTGTCAATGTAAACGAAATTGATATTCCAAGAACTCTCTTTAGAGGATTATGATAATTACAAATAAAGCTAAATAAGATATTAAGTAAATTATTTTGGAAAAAAAGGAATTATGAAACGGTTAAATTGAAGATCGTCACATCTTTAACATCGGCAATATGTATTCATTTATTTAATATCGCTGGAAATAAGTTAATAAAATTGCTAAAATGTACAAATACTGCAACGCCGTCTGGAATATTGCTGAAGTTTCCACGAAATATTCCCCTCGTTTTAGTCACCGTTTTATACAAAGTAAATCCTCGAATTGAAAATGAAATCATAATTTAATTAAAGTCTGTTTTACCACATGAAACAAAATTTATAAAGCATAATTTATAATAAATGTTACACATAATAAAGTCATAAACGCATTAAATTCATACAATATACATTAAATGATGTAATGTTTATAATACAATAAATTATCAATTGCTCGTAAAATTTATAATTTTAATTTACCATTTAGATTCATTACTTTATGATTGGTCACATTTATTATTAAATTGAAATGACGCCGAATATTTATGATTTTATTTAAAATATAATATTGATTTACACTTTACTGTTCTAACAACATTTAAGATGGGTCAATATTGTTGTTTCTCCCATTTCATATTTTTAAAATAAAGTAACAAACATATTAATTTGTGATTTGAAATATTGTATTGTTTGCTCTTACACAACTTACCACAAAAAATATTATCTGTCTTCGTGACATACTTTATTTTTAAATTAATTTGAAATTTTGAATTTTTGTATGTTTCCTTGGTCAACTTGATTTACTACTACTTTTCAACCTAAATAATCGTGTCATTTCTAATAACTAAGATTTCATATTAATGAGTTTTATGATGGAGTAATTTTTAAGTTACATCCCATTACTTCATAACACAAGCAACCGAATGAAATACAAATATGTACAGCAATGTTCTTAAATAAAACATTTTTAAAATGCATTCAATCAATTATCTAACACTATCTGGGTGCCCGGCGATTCCCAAGATGGTAGTAGGCGTGTCTTACTCCGCCTGTACTGGTTTTCGAGTCGCAAAGAACATTTGTGCAAAATTTAGTTGAAATTACTCCACATCTTTAGATTTGTATGCGGAAGATACATACACACAAGCACACAAAATTTGAGCTCTTTTTACAAGTAAAGAGACTTTTGTCTTAAACAATAATGTAGTTGATCCATCTGTTTGGTCTCTTTAGCGCAAAATAACTTGTAAAATTAATAATTGTTTTATTTTAGTAACAATATATTTTAAGTACTTAAAAATATACAAAAATGCTATCTCTGGAGTGCTGCGCACACGCTGCGCCATACAGAAGCTACGCGTTGGACCATTCACAGCAAATTGAATTTTGTTTAAGATTGAAGTTTTTTTAAAAAATTATAAAGGACAGTGTGCCATCTTTTTTTACTGTATTTGATAACGTTTACTACTACTACTGCTACAAGGTTTCGTTAAGGCTTTTCAGATAAGAACACACAAAATAATTTAAGAAACAATTATAAATTTGAGTAGACAGGCTAGGAGAATTTGCAAAAACTATGAAAATAATATAGACTGACAGTCTTAATTGATATAAATACATAAATAAATGAGTAAAATTCTGTTCTACTTCAGTATTTATACCAACGTAACGTAAGTCTATATTATGTTTATAATTTATTTCAAATTCTGCACATTTGTTATTTAAACGTAATCTGGTATATTCAAAATCTTTCCCTAACGTTGTAGTAGCAAAAATTAAATATTTTAAAATCGCTATTATAATTGTCGTTTAATTTAATTGTTGTGGAATCCTCCTGAACAAATTTAACATCTGCGTATAAGAATAATAACTAGACACTAGAGGCGAATGTTCAATGAATATATTAAATGAGTGTTCATTTCAGTCACATTTTTATATCCTACAACGTTTATACCAAATATTTTTGATACGACTGTGCTCGCTTAAATCGAGTTTCTAAAACGAAACTACAAACAGCGACTAGCAGGAGGGCTAAAATTTCGAGGATTCATTCCAAATCTTAACTGAATAAACAGGTTTTTCTTAACGAATACCAAATTTTGTCTCCTAAACCTTTTCTATTAAACAGTGCGTCGTGCAATTATCGAGAGCTATAAAGGGTCCACATTTCTTTCTGTTCTGCTGCATAAACAACTGAACTGAAGAAAGTCGGTTATTGAAAAGACCCCGAAAGATCCAGTGCTTTCTTTCTGGCTGCGTATAAACACTGTCAGATTTCCCATTATGCGGGAGTAATTAAGCAACAAGCGTCGGCGTCAGTTTCCGGGTAGCTTGGGAAATCGATAGGGGCCACGGGGAGAAAGTTAGTTAAAAGTGGCGAAGAAGCATATCGATCGAGTCCTCGTTAGAGATCAGCGGTCTTATGCCACTTACATTTGCTTCAATTAAGTACTAATGAGGCGTGTGAGGCATGTCAGTATCGTGTTCGGAGGCCTGCAATGCACCATCCTGCTGTGTTTTCAATTACTGTAATGAGCAGCGCTTGTTAGCCATATTCATTCGCGTCTTGCAAACATTGGTAATGTTTCGAGGAAATTTATATACATTCATTTAAGACGTTTACCGTCAACTGAAAAATATACTAAACGAAAATAGTCGTTGCATATTGCGTCAGCTTTCTTCATTATTCGCTTCCGATGCTCTTTCAAGCAGTTCTTATAATAAACTAGGCAGGCGCTAGAGATGAAAATGTAGGATTGGTCTCTATAAAAAGTATATTTAGTGAAGTTTATATTGTATTATGGATTGGAATACAAAAGACTTTACCCAAATAACACAGTCAAAATGGTTTATTTCGCGTATTTTCATTCAATTATGAGCTATGGCATCTCTAATTGGGGAAACTGCTCCAGGAGTAATGAAATATTTAAGTTGCAAAAGCGTGCAATTAGAATACTTTCTAGCACGAATTCTAGATCGAGTTGCAAACCTTTCTTCAAAAGTTTGCAAATACTTACTTTACCAAGCGTATATATTTATGAGATATTAAAGTTTGTAAAGCGAAACACTAATTTGTTTCAAACAAATGGCGAGTTTCATGAATACGCGACTAGAAATCGTTCAGCTCTAAGGTCGGACAAGCATCGCATTGCTCTACACCAGAAAAGTATTCACAATACCGGGATAATTTTATACAACAGCCTTCCGTCAGAGGTTAAAAATAGTACCTACAAAAGCTTCGTGAAGCAGAGTAAAACTATTCTTTTAAATGGCGCGTTTTACTCGGTACAGGATTTTCTTAATCGTCCTTCTAGTATTATTATATCAAGGTTCCTGCAAAAAGTGTTCAATGAGCTTCCTTATAAAATAGCACATCACATATCTTTAAAATTTCTATTCGCTTTTTTCTGCTCTTTTGTTTGTTTGTTTCATGTATTGCCTGGAGCTACGACGGAAGGACAGTTTCCTGGTCGCAGAGCTCCAAGCAGTTAAAACTCCATTGCGTGTTCCTCAGTGTGTGCTTGTTTGTGTTTCCCAGTGTGTGTGTGACATCGTGTGTCCGTGTTGTGTTTGTATTGACTTTTGTCTATAAACATTTTATTTTAATAATTTATTTTAAGTTTATTTGTCTTTAATTATGTACTTTATTTTGTTTATTTTAATCTTTAATGTGTGACGTATCCTATTTCCTCAATCGAGGATTAATGGAAACAACAATAAATCTAAATCATATTCATTGTGCGAAGCAGTAGGAAAAAGCTAGCTTGGAGGTCTGCGATATCGGTGCCGTGAATTATTATGATACAACTAGCTGGGGACCCAGAATTGCCCGGGTATTTATTTATATTATCCCTGTACATTATTTAATTCTTAGTCAACACGTAACTAAACTGACATCGGAAACGTCACAATATGAACCCCAAATATACTGCCAAAATACCCCCGGCACAATAGCAGGAATAAAATATTTTCAGTATTCTAACAGATTAAAGAATTTTCCCCCACTTAACGGTTAAATACTTAAATCGTATATTAAAGGTCATAATGTAACATAGGACTCGCATTACAGCGGTTTCGACGCCAAACTCGATTGTTTCCTTTTTATTTTCATATTGGCAGATACCAAATTTTAAAATTTATCTGACGCGCGAGAAATGAAACAAATATATGTATACATCATATCGACAATCCAAAGAAGTTCATTTTTTTCAGCCTGCTGTCCTAATTTCCTGCTAGTAAGTGGGATAAATGATATAGGAACGCGTAATAGGACTTATAACTCGCAGTTGGTTTACTCGCCGGCTTTCGAGCGGCAATTGCCAGAAATCTTCCCGTAGAATTAATATTTCTATTTCTATTCATATAATATTACCATCTTCTGCAATATATCGAAATTTAATATGCACGAATATATTATATTTAATCTCCTTTTCTTAAACCCTTAAATTTTCATTGAAATCCGTTGAGCCGTTTCGGAGCCTACTCGAGACAGATTGACAAACATTTCATTTCATTTATTGGTATACAGTAAAAATGTGACTTAATAATATAATTTATCCTTAGTAATAATATTTTATAAATATCTTTATGCGCTAACGCTTCTAAGAGGGAATGTATGCAATAACCTGATTTTGCATGCGACACTGATGCAACTTGGAACGTTTTTCCGTGTTGTGTTGCGCGATCATCGTGTTCGCCATTGAACTATATTCTTACTAGGTCGAAGTGACTGAGCACATAAATATAATCGTGTATTAACTATGAGAATACGCAAAGCGATCGGCACAATAGTATCAGGTTTCTCGAGAAAAGTATAAAGTATTACAGCTGATAAGACGTCGACAATCACTAACGGCCTCCTTTAATGCACTGGGAAACACCAACTTTTTCGAAAGTGAATAAATGGCTCATGAGCCGTTTCTGACGGCTTTTTGTCAGTCTCGTTTCGTCTGTGTAAACGTGTTAGAAAGAAGCGCACCGAATTGTAAACTTTCACCACGGTCTGTCGAATACTTAATGTCGAAGGGTCTAATGTAATTCTATATTCCTACACATATCCCAGGCATTCGCCAAAATGTGGCGTAGAACCATACTCTTCAAATTTAAAAAAAATTACATATTCAGGAAAGAGAATTAATAATAAAATATAAAGAAATCGTGCTAAGCTCTTAAGAATTTTATGGTCTTCAAAGTCTTTAAATCATAAATTCAGCTTCTTTCAACGCAGGGGAAGGAAAGAGAATGAGTGTAAATAACTAATGCACAAAAAAATAACAGGTTTTGAAGTCGAAAAATACAGTAAGAGGTGGAAGATACACGTGGGGTTGGGCTGAGTAAAGCTTAATAATAATATGTCTAAAATTATCGTGGTAAGTGTAGAACCGTTAAGCTAATTCATGACAGTCTTGCGGATTTTAGAGCCCCAGATTAGTTGAATAAGATTCTGAAGAACCTTCTAGAAGGCTGTAGGTAAATAGCAATCAGGGAAATGTTATTTAAGCACCTATCTTAACGGGATTGGGAGAGGGTTAAATGGTTCTTAATTTATGAAAAACGCTACATAAAGTACGTGAAGCAAATGTCTGAAGGTCTCCTACGTATTGTTTGCGTGTGCTTGGTCATCACTTACACCCTCCGTCAGACAACGGAAACAAACTTTTCTCCGTATTTCAGAAATGACCTTTTACGTACAATGGGTGTAATCCGTCCCTAATTTGAGAAGGAATGGAATTTCTTCCGTCAAGTCCCAAGCCAGCGTGGAAAATTAGGAAATGCTACCATTCATACCTAGTACAATACATATGTGAAGACACTGATCCACCTCTGCAGCTAAGAATTTTCCTATTGGCAGCAATTGTGCAAATACGAGCCAATGTGTGTCATTTAAAATGGCTACTGGAGAGGGAGAAGGAAAATTCTGGGCATTATTATTATTCAATCCATTAGTTCTCGGTTGAGGAAATAGGATGCGTCAAATATAATATTACAAGAAATATACAAAATTTTACAACAAAGAATTGACAATAAAGGAAAGAAAATTCAATCTTTAATTTTCAGTCGACGGAGAAGGCAGTAGAAGACCGTGCGTAGGTTCCCGTCGAATATGAAAAAGAAAATAAGTCAGCAGTTAAATTCTAATAGAGTATAGTTGTAAAATAACAGAAGAATTTGATAGGACACCAGCAAACTGTTTTAGTCCTTCCTATCTGCGAACTCTTTGAGTGAATAATACGCTCCATTCATTAACAAAGATTTACAACTCTTTATAAATGAATTTTGAACCTTTAAAGCTTTTATTTCTTCCGGGAGACTATTGTATAGATTTATACCGGAATAGTGAATGCTTGTTTCAAAAAAACTTAGACGATTTTTTTCAACACGAAGCTGAGAGCGATTTCTTGTGTTGTACGAATGGCTTGAACCGTTTAGATCATTTAGATTGATGTTGCTCCATACAAATTTTAAAATTTATAGAAGATACGTGCAAGGTAAGGTTAAAATTCCAAGTTTGCGAAACAAAGGTTTGCAAGTGGTATTCCACTCCGCACCTGATACTATTCGTACGGCCCGCTTTTGTAGTTTAAATATGTGAATCGCGTGATGCGAATGACCCCAGTTTGCAATACCGTAACACATGACAAAATGAAAATATGCATGGTACATCATTTTTGATGTGGCTATGTCGGCTTCCCGAGCTAACACTCGTAATATAATCTACGAGGTGACGTCGAGGGAACTTTTAAAGCGAGAGATGGGTGGAGCTCTTCAGACCTCAGGACATGCAGTTTTATTATAATAATTTTGACAATTTTGACCTATACTGACAGATCATCCTCAATGCAGTCTTCAAGAGGCGCCTCCAAATCGTTAACTCGAAACAGACAGAATCCAAACGCCGCCAGAGAATATTGCTGCAGTCCTCTTCGGTATCTTTGATATTGAATTAAATGAGTTCACATTGCCAGGCCTATTTGCCATAGAAAACTTTGCTTCTTTTGGTTCAACCCACAGGTGACCTGATTTTTCATCAGTTCGTAAATTTACTACTGCTCCACTGTTTCATGTAGATCCTAAAAATATTTATGTTCTACCTTTCCATGTAAATTCATTTTGTTATCTTCTGGGCTTTACAAGTTTCATCCATTAAATTTTGTTTGTAAATTAAATGTCTACTTTGATTTTAAATTCATTTGTCCTTATTATTATATTTTAGAACTTATAATTTCCCACTAGTAAATAATAACTTAATTAATGATAAATAAATGTAGTCCCATTCAACTATTTATTAGAACTGTTTCCGACTAATGTTCGTGTCAAAATACTGCAAGCAAAAAGAGCATTTCTTTAATGAATTTTCTACTCCATTTGAGATCACCAAGCTTCTGCCACGAACACCTATCTCGTTTTTTCGAGTTGGATTAGCAGAATTTATTTATTATCCCTGCGCAGGTGAAACAAGTTTATAGTCAGACAATGAGATCAGTAATAAGATCGCTAAGAACCTGATTCAGTTTAAGACGTATTGCCGCTTAACTTCCTTAAAATAAATACAGTGTTCTGTAGTTATGCCTTGGCTATCTTGTTCTCCTTTCGGGATCATCCTTTTCATCACTTCCCATGAGAGGGTACCGCGTGAATAACCATCGTGTAACTTACTAAGAAAAATTTCGGCAATGTGGATTGGCTTCTCGAAAGTTTCCTCATAAAAGAATTCCTTTTCACATCTTAAATAAGATTTGGAACAATAAATACATGCACTCTTCTTTTTCTTCCCTGGTTCTGCGGCCCATTCAGGGCCTTAGCCTGCCGGGGTGACTGCTGTCTTTTTACATGACACATTCAGAATTTTGAGTGATAAGTGGTCAGTGTATCGATTCTCCTGCAGTCTTAGTCCCAGTCTCCGTGGCCATGACACAAACATCCAATCCCAAGCCACGATTCGAGCCCAGAACCTCTGTGTAATGAAACAGCGACGCTAACCACTAAATCACAGGAGGTCGACACAGACAGCAAGTATCCATTGTATCAATGGTTTATTAATTACTACAATTGAATTTAGGTACAGTTTTTCTCGAACTATTTCAAAAATATAAACGTTTATCTTCATAAATAACTGATATTCATCGTAATGCTAATTTAAAAATAGTGATAAAAATTTTGAGAGTGCACAACTTTTCCGTTTGCAATAGTTATTGAATAATTGGAGAGAGAAAATTCTGTAATAAATTTGTCTAATACTTGTTACCTCCGTAACGTCTCCGTGCTGTAGGTGTACAGTCTGCTGTCTCAAGTAGAAAACCCCTTGCATTAAATGTCACTAACGGAATTCCCCACCAATATTGATTTTCGGGCAAGGCATTATTCATTTCCACACTCTTCTTCTGGCAAATAGTTCCGGTTTCCGTGACGGGGAAATACTAACTCATCTGGCGATGTTTCTTCTAAGAATTGTTCTTTGTGATGTGGTTAATACTTCAGCGAGACAGTCTTAATGTGGTTGTAAAGAACATATAATTTTCTGATTGTAAATTAAGAGAGACATACTGACACATTTTACTTTATTTATTTTTTGGTTTTACTGGATAAAAAGCTTCAGAACACGCTTATTCTCCGATTTGTACTTTTTATAATGATTTGATCAATAAATGACAGAGTGGTTACTTCACCATACGTTTTCTAGAACTAAACATTCACAGAATATGACTAATTTACTAAAGTAGTAAGAAAAGGAATTAACGCGACTTATACAGTTTAGTATTTCCACATACAGTAAGCCGACTAAATTTCTTGAAAGGATTGGGACATACTTGATTCCCCGTATTCCTTAAGTTTATGAGTTTGTTATGAATTGGAAACAGTCCGAAATGAGAAGTATTTTCACGTTCGGCAAATGTTTACATGAATAGGGATAGTAACAACCAATTTAAATTATGTGAATTTTGACGAATGCTTAAATACGCGTAATTAAAGTATGTAAATGCCTGAGTAATGGTTTTAATTTAGTCTTTCTTTTCCAATTATTATGTGCTGTCATTCTAAATCCGAACACATCTAGAACTTTTTTTTCTAAATTTAGTTTATGTCGCATTTACAGCAAGGTCCTTAGTGACTGTTACATGGAAAAGGATTACATATTATGGATTCAATCTTTTTTTAACTCAATGATTTTTTTATTTATATGCAGAGGATTGTGTGATCGAATTGACATGATTATTTCCTAATATTTGGTTTCTTTCTTTTCTATATTTGATGCACGATTCGATTGTGCGTGTTATGGTGATCATGATGTCAGGCCTATCGCAGATAGGGGAACTACTGGTTTTTAAATGGAGGTCTATTCTGATCCTGGTTAATACAAGTCGATCTCTTTTTGATATCTTCGGATTGATATGGATGTGGTAAAAGTATTTTTACAGATTCATGGGTTCTGCTTGATTCTATTTTTTCTTCCGGCGATAATTTTAAGTATTTAGTATAATCGAAAAATGAACTCTTGGAAACTCGACTCAGACTTAATTTATTTATCTCAAAGAATAAAATTTATAGAGTTTCATTTATAATATGTATTATTTTTAAATAGATACAAAATTTAATACGTATCTAAAAAATTACATGTGTTATAATAGGAGAATGAACAAAATATTTTTTGCGTAACATGATATATGATGGTGATCTTGAAACAGATAACTTCCATTTAATAGCATAGGAAGATAATTGAAATTGGGGATGTGGGTGGTAGAGCAAGGTAGCCAAGGGTTGATTAGGTCCTCGGGCTACAACTTACTACCCTGTGCTTCACCTAAAAGAGATGCTGGAAAAGCTCTAGGAAACCTGTATCAGGTAAATCGGCAATTGGGGTACTATTCTAAAACCCTTCCGAATGATGGGAGTTGAGTCCAATGGGAGCAGATAATAACTCTTACCGTATTTATAAGGGCTTTGAAGGCAGTAGTTACACCTAAAGTAGATTAAGGTGTCTCAGGATTAAAAATATTCATTAAGCATACCTACAGAGAGAATTACGAGTTTAATTTTTATAGGAAGTTATTACATAATTTATCACGTGTTTACGTTTTAATGCAAGAAATAAATTGTGACGACACGATTTATTTTAATCACATGCCGTTACTCCATATTAATTCATAAATAAAGTGCATAAATGATAACGATATTAGTTCGACTTCTGAAATGTTGACTTATTGTAAACAAATCAGATTCAATCCTCATGGAAGTCTTAAATCTTTTCGAATTACAAACTTATATCTCTTTCAACCTGTATTCTCCACTGTGACCAAATCTGTGTCGATTATTAAATAAACGAATCAGTATCGATTGTTTACTGGACTGTGAGGAACAACATGTATTAGTGACTACGATCGTGCTTTGTAAGTCCGAGGTTGCCATTTCCATCAGTCTTGCGTGAAAAGACTTGGATGTTCCTTAAACCCTTAAAACTGAACAACCCACACAACTGATTAACCTGTCCTTTATTCAACTAAGTACTACATTTCTGTCCTCTGCACTTTATTCAGTCAGGCCACGTGTCTACTTTCTTCATGGGTGCCAACGTATAACTCGAAGTCGGGCTATATTTTCAAATTTCGTAAATTAAGAGCAGAAGAAACGCTTTCAATCCAAACTGAATTAAAGGATCAGGATGGAGAAATCGCGATTAGTGCACGTATCTAACATTTGTAGTATGTGTGGTTGTTAACCATTAATTTAGGCCGTGAAGAATATGATTTAGTTAACTGTAGGCGGCTCTGTGATTAGGTCTGTAGAACGTATTGAGAAAGCTCATACCTAAAAGGGAATCATCTCTGATAGCTCTGTTGGTTGCCAGGTTGGTCCTAGCGATATTTTTAATCCTAATTCTTTAATTCCGTAAATATAGTTGTATATTTTCATAGGTAATATAAATACAAACTAAATTGACTTGTTAAATAAATAGGATGTTAAAATTAATTTAAAATCTTATTAGTTGAAATGTTTAACTGTTTTGAAATAAATAAAGCAGACTATTAGTAAAAGAAATTGAAAATGCATTACAAAATTGAGTATTTGTTTATAAAAATTATGGCTTCCTTGTTATATTTCAAATTACAATAATTTAAACTACTTTTAAAACATTTAAGTCAATTTTAATAATTCCGGTAAATGTACCAAATTGATTTATTGACAGAAATTACAGTTGTTGATCAAACCAAACGCTTATGAAAAATCCGTATTAATGTACATACAAATTATTTAAAATTTAGTGTACAAAATTATTTAGTCTTGTCCAAGGATTTACATTTAAACAACCATAAAAATTTATTGGCAAATTGTTAAAATTTTGGATTTTGAATGTGAAATTTATTCTAGACTGATGAGTGAGATGATTCACGTCAGATCTAATGATTCGACTGTTAATGCTAAAAATGACACAAATAACTTAAACAAATTCTCGGCTGTTATAAAGTTTTTTAAAATTTACTTACACGTTGCATCTACCATGCTGGTTATTAGCGAAAACAATATTTGTTATATTATAAACAATATAAATTAATTAATATTTGCTTATGTACACTTATTTTATTTTTTCAAAAAGTTCTGTTCTGATTGTGTTCTGTAGGCTTGACTGGAGCAGTTGAAATCCTCATTGGATCCGCTTTAAGGTTAGAGCATTCAAAAATAAGGCGTAGAATTGATAACCGTATGTTACAATGAAGGCAGCTTGGAGGAGTCCCTAGAAAATAAGAACGAGTGAGTTAAGTATGAATGCATTGTTCTCAATCTTGATAGCACCACCTGATTCCGTCTGGGAAAGTCATTAGGGTGTTTTTAGAATCACACTCTTTAAGGAAAATTCCCACGTTTTTCTTGATTTAGTTTTCTCCCAATTATTTTCAATGGACTTAATCATTTCTACTTTATTATATAGGTTCTGGTTCATTCATTGGCTAAAAATGTTTTCATTTATATTTTTAACATTGACAATTTGCTTTTTCTACCGGTTTTAACTGTTATTTAGCCCCTTTTCTAGTGCAACATGTACGCATAATTTTTCGTTCATTCTTGATTCAGTAATATATAAAGTTACTTTATAACTTTATTATGCTATGTCATTTATTATTTTGTAGTTTCAGAGTTAAATTCCAGCAGATGGTGTTCTAAATTTAAGGAACGATACTACTTCACGTACTAAAAGTTTATATTAATTTTTTAATGTTGTATTATTTACTTATATCATTATATTTACTAATAATTTAGTTTTTGTCAAAATATTACCACTAACAAAAATATTGATGAACATTTTTTTACAACATAGTCTGAGTTGCAATGTAGGTTACGTTGGACGAACGAAGCGATCATTAAATAATATTGCTAAATATCACATATTTACTGGTGTGATAGAATATTAATGCACGAAACGTAAACATTTTGCAAATAATTGAGTATAATAAATTATAAATTGTTATTTTAAATAAATCCCCTCATTTATATTTTTATACCTTTTTACCTTACATTATTTTCACTAATTAATTCTGCGCTTTTTAATTTTCAATCTCAACAACGTAAATTCTTTTTACTAAGTTCGTTGGTATATCACTTTTCGACTTAAACTTGCAAGGTGGATGGTCCATGCAATTCTTAAAGATATATATTTTTTATCACGTGAATCATAGTAATTATTAATATGGAACTTGTTTATTTAATTTAAAATTTCATTCTGATTGTTTTGTTATATGTAATAGATTGTAATTTTCTACTTAGTGTTAAATAAGAGTTATAAAATAATTACAAAACCTACTGTAACTTCCATGACGTTAATTTTTTTATATTTTTTCGATTAAATAATATATTTGTATGTGTTGTAAGTCTATTTGAATACATAATTTCTCAGTAAACGTAAGTATTATATTTAACTATATATTAAATGCCCATTGTAACAAGATTTGTTTCGTTATATTCAAACGTTGCACAAAAACTAATATTAAATTACCTATCTAGCCCTGTAGCACTCCTCAACTAAATAAGATACTTGTTTCAAATAATATTTCTTCTCCTTTATTTTTAGTTCTTAAAAGAAAATTATTAATTTTTTCTATAACTAAACAAATATTTAACAAAAACATATTTATGACTTCTTGGAGCTGCGGTCTGACTAAAAGGCTAGGCTTGATCCTAAAAATGTTAAATACTAAGATAAGTACTAAATGCTAAATACTAAGATAAATACATGTTTTCTGATTCATATTACATAGATTTCAATTATATGATGCAACAAAATAAAAACGTTCTCCAAGAAACTCAGTAGTTAGCCGAGGATGTTTATTCAACCACCTTTCTTAACTAGATTGGGGAACAGACGTATTATTGAATGTAGGAGAGAAACTGTTAGTAGTGTAATGCTTGGCAGCTACACACTGAGAGGCACACAAAGGGGACTTAATTTGGTTTCCCTAACCAGGAAACAATATTTGAGGGCAGGTGTATGTGTGTGCTGTCGGAGAAATTCAGAGGACGTTCTTACCAAACTGATGTAACACAGTACAGCACGAACATTATTCTAATAAGTTAATTTTTAAACACTCGATTCTATTTAAATCTTGGCTCCGTGGTATATTGGCTAGTTTAACATAAAAGATGAGAAAAGTTCTATATTCGGTATCATTTTCCGTAAAGGTATTTTTATGTATTGACTTAGAGATAAGTTACTCCTAACTAATTAGACTTTATTACGAGATATTTAAGGAAAACAGACTTCAATTGGAAGCATTTTTCTTGTTTCGGAAGGAGAATAACGATTAAATTTTATTGCAGAAGTATTATTTTTCCTTATGTAATAATTTCAGATATCGTAACCCCAGTGGTTTAGGCGTGACAATATCTCTGTTTCTGCAAAAAGGAAGTATTATGAATTTTTAAAAATTTCGGAGACAGTAAGTATAGTGCAATTCATCTTGACTATCATATTATATAACATGAAGAGTAAGTAAACAAGCATGATTAGAATATTATATATATATATCCGATTCAAACTTGTGTGACGATGAAGTTAAGGGACACTGTATCAATAATTTATGTGGCGTACTCTCTTATTTTTTTGGGCGCCAGAGTGGATGTCCTTTTTGCCATTTTGTTCGTTTATAATAAGAGAGGGGAGTTAAATAATTCTTATTAGGGCGTAAAGAATATAGAAATTTATTTTAAAACAAATTTTGGCGGACCGATCCTACTCAATACATTTTTTTCTACCACTTGCTATTCAGCTATGAAATCTTTAAATCTCGGGTTGACCGTGGGATAAATTTGGCCTGGAAAAATGACGGATTTACGATTTCTGCGCAATTACGAGAATGTTAAGCACTACCATGAGTGGAACTTATCTGTTGTTTCTCCTTGGCGACGTCGTGTAGTCAGCTTGTCTGGTTTCTCATGGACCCTGGCAGCTTCTGTGGTTTGCCATCGAATGATAGCGACTGCTCTCTGTATTTTCATCGACCGTCATCTTCAAAGTTTTGCCAGGGACTGCCTCTCATCTCTTTTTTGGGGGGGTAACAGGCTACATGAGGGTGATCCTGAAGCAGGCAACTCCCCTTTAATAGCATAGGAAGGGTCTTGAAACGGGGGATGTGGAAGGTAGAGCAAGGTAGCCCAGGGTTGGCTACGGTTCCCAGGCTATAGTGAAAGGATCCTACCAGGTGTTTCACCTAAAGGTGATGCAGGGAAAAACCCTACTAAACCTACAAAACAGGTAGGTGCCTTGATCAGTATTGAGAGGCAGTTAGCCGACTGGTCCAATGGGATCAGCGAACAACTCTTACCGTATGCCGAAGGTCTTCGACCCCCGTACATACACCTCTTAAACTGACCAAGGTCGTCTCAGTCTGCAGGAGTCTTAAATTAGTTACCTTGGCCATGAACCAAGGGGGGAGGGAAAGAGGAAAACCAGGAAGGAGGAAGTCAACCTCCACCTGGTTCTCACTCATTTCCCATCGGGATATCCTCCTGATCTTATCTACTTACCCCCGCCTCTCATCTACTCTTTCATGCCCTTTTAAATAATTTTGGGGCAGTCGCACTTCTTAAAGGCACTAAAACTCCACTACTTTCCATCGCCAGAGCATATGTTTTGTTCTCCATCAGGGGTGTGTGTCACAGTATTCACATTGGTCACCCTCGTGCGTCCGAAGATTCTGAAGAGGTCCTGCTCCATAAGGGGTCCGTTCCTTTACCCTTGCATTGCGATTCTGCAGGCCTGTCATTTACTTCCTCCAGATGTTCAACCCCGGGGTCTGGACGTTCCTTACATTCCACTTGGTAGTACTTAGCATCTCATGACTACTCACGCGATTCACTGTCTCAGTTTGAATTAATTGCGCCTATACTTAAAACGCGCTACAAGTAAGAGGAACAAAAAGGTTTTACAAAAGACTCTTTAAAAGAACAATTTTTTTTCACTAGAAGATGCGACGTCAATGGAAACGGAGATATTGAAACAATGCAAACCACACAACAAATGCAAGAGGGAAGTTTATTAAATGTACTGTAAAACTACTCCTTGATAAATGTAAAAGGAGTTCCTGTTTCTTCTAACTCGATCGAAGCGAAATGGAGTACAAATAAAATGACACCTTTTCAACCACTCTTGGAGGAATTTGTCCGGTCTCAGATTAGTTCGTCACATCACCCCCGATACCTCTTAACCAAAGAACATCAGAGACAATATTGGGAAAGCGAACAATAACAGTCACCATGCTGGATTCCTTGCCAACAGCAAAATCTTAGGAAAAACGAGCAAGCTGGCCATAAAAACTAAACTCACAGGAATTTCAAACCACAGTTTAATATTCAATCAAACATGCTCCTCAGGTGACATATGGAAGGTACATAACACGAATATCCTGGACCACGGGAACCTCATCAGAAGATTAAGTAACAACGGACCCTTCCACCTACACATGAACAGTCATCAAGATCTCGTAAGAAATGATCAAATAGTGCTTTCCAGGGTAAGGACCAACCATACCAATATCTCTCACAGCTTTTTTGCAGAGAACCTCCAGCCCAATGTAACTCTTGCAAGATGCACCTCACCATGGACCACATCATTTCCCACGGTCCCCCAATTACAACTCTCAGAGAAGAAAAATAATTTGACCATATGGAGTGAAGAACATCCTCGGAAAAGACAATCAAAAGACTATTAGAAAATTAAAAGTGTTCAACATGTATGACAAAATATAACTCCATAAAATTTTAAACCCTAATTTATACATTAATATCAATAATATTTTTGTTTGTATTTGTTAATGTAACCTATGGTTGCCAATAACATCACAGGTGACGCGACCTATAATATAATAAAATTCTTAGATGTTTCGTAGTATTTATATAACATACTGTACGGTATAATTCTGCTACAACAATAAAGTTCAATTAAACTCTGTGTGAGCTAGAAATAAGCAATGTGTAATGCAAATTATTTTTTGTAATATTTCACACTAAGCAGATGTTGACGCGTAATCTGACAAAAATAATTTTGATGATATACGAGTGTTCCGTTATCAAACAATATGCATCTACGGTACGGTGCTGGTAAATTTGCCACATTATTTCTGGAAACAATATTTTGGGTTATGTAAATGTGGCGTGGAGGAAAACAAGAATTCAGTCGTTTCGCAGAACTGGTACGGGTTCTACATCCCACGCAGAGAAGCTTTTCGGCGTTCTGAGTTTCTATTGCGTTGGAAGTCCAACCTGCGGTTTAATTTATATTTGCTTTCTTCATACAAACCGACTTACTTGGGACCATTGATCCATTTGCTTCGAACCTCATCATTTTAAGTCAACCGACGTGAAGTCTGTGAAGCTCAAGAAAACTTTTATTAATAAAAATAATGATAATATTTATATGAAAATGGAACGGAACACTAGAAAACACTACATAACATAAGCAGCACAGTTGTTACACATATCACTAACCATAAAATATTCATAATTTATCATTTCCAAGTATGTTCTTTCTTAATCTTGTCCTCTTATACCTTCTGGTGACCAGGTTTTTGGCAGAGAGGTTGCCATTCCTTTAATCAATTTGAGTTTCAAATGAGCTGGGGATTGGCCGGCATCACTCAAAGACGTACAGAAACACCCAAGTCCTTACCAAGAATCAAACCCTGGACCTATGTGGTCAAGGCAGTGACGCTAGCCACTAGACCACAGACTCCGGCTTTGTTTAATATCAAGTTGGAAAATTGATGTATTTTAGATATAGACAGTAATTAAAAATCCAGATTCGTTTTTCAAAGTATTACAAATTAAGTATTGTATGCGTTATAAAGTCACTTAATATTAAAACATTCTGTAAGCAGCATTTACAATTTTATAATCTGAGAAGTTTGAATGCCACGATGGCATGAACCTATACAATTCGTTTGAGCTTTTTTAAAAATTGCTTTTTCTACGCTGTAACATTTAGAGACTTTCTTCTACAGTGTCCTTTCAAGTGCATCGTAGCAAAAATAATGATACAAGCAGAAACATATGTCCCATAATTACATTTGTGGTAGAAATTTAATGGTAAATTTAAAGGTTCAGGAATCTTAATAAAAATTACATATCGTCATGACCACACTTAAAAAGGAATATTATGTATTTTACTTAAAACAAAAACTCGTAATCGACGTACTTATGTACATATAAGGAGGAGTTACAGGCTGCTGTACTCAAAAATGATAGATTAACAAAGAAAAGGAACTGTTAAAAGGGGAAGATGCAAGCAAAATTTTGATATAAAAATCGTTTTTCGAAATAAATTTTTTTAAAACGATCACCCATACGCTAAATAAGTATAAGAAATGAAATACAAAAGATAATGAGATTTTGCTTACATTTAATTTATTATCTAATTGTTGTAAATGATTATGGAGGTATTATTTAATAAAATTAATGCAGGCATGTCCCTATCAGGCAGCCTGGCGCCTGGAAAAACCACTTCTTACCTGCCTGTCGCCGAGCCATAATGTTCTTGCTGAACCGTTAGATCATTAAAATATATTGATATTATATTATGTAGGTAATAGATAAATCTAATGTTTTAGGCTTTTACAAAATCATTTTTCTTTTTCCATAATTTTACAAAAATTTTAAAATTATAACTATTCCGTTCCGCCTCTAATTCCCCAATAGAGATGTGGATGAACCTTCTGTAAATAATATTAGGCCCAATATTAAAATTTGCCATTTGATTTATATTTTGTAATTGAAGGATACATATATATATAAAGTCTATACAAATCATCCAGGTGACTAATGATTTATGACCTAATACTAAAACTAACGACGTTATACGTTATAATATAAAAATATATTTCTCAGTTAAAAAAGCTACGTTTTTACTATATGTATGTAGCTCCTGGTCTCGTGAATACTATTTCGTGTCTCTGCCGTCAGTTTACAAGGTGTTAAACAGCCACCTTATGTTAAACTATCTCCCACCTACGCGGTTCGTGGTGGCATCAACTGCGTCCGAATTGCTTAAACGTGAATATATATGCTGAAATATGTTTTTTGCGAATTTTCAATATATTTTTATGAAATTATTATGGTATAAATATTTATTGATCATATAATGAAGTTATAAGCTAGGGACTAAACGTGATGATTTATTGTTCTAATTAATTACGCATTTAGTTAATAAACCTTTTATGACTATTTGAACTTTTATTCATTTATTGAGTTTGTTTTATTCCCTTTATTAATTCAATTTATTTCAAATAAAATTTAATTTTTCAAAATAATTTGTATTGTTTGATTCAATTTGTAAAGCATGTGTAAGCATTAATATTAATCCTAATATTTGATTCTACTCCGAGTTCTTTTCAGGTAAGACTCAACCAGTTACATTACAATCGTAATGTACGTTTATACCTCATATTTCCTATATTTTATCCCACTTTTCGCGATACAAATATATTTGTAAATAGAAATAATTTAAATTTGAGATTGAACTGAAAAGAATTGCTATTGTTGATGTGATTGTGTTCAGTCATTCAAAATTGCAGGCTCCTCGAGATTTTCCATTTCAGATTTATCACGACGGTTCAAAGTTTAGGATCAAATAAATCTTGGAAAACATTAAAGCATTGAAACAATTTTTGAAATGATTAAATATATTGTATCTGATTTTTATAGTTTGTGGAGAGCGGTGTATCTCAGTTCCACAACATTAGGTTCTGGTTCCAAATATAATAATATGAAATTAGATTTTTATTATATTAAGACTGTATCTATCACTATTTCTCCGCAGGAAAACCTGAAAAAACTAAAAATAGATTCATAAACGTTGTTCATTTGATTTAATTAAATATACAGCCAGAAATTGGTCAAGCATTTTATTACTAAATAAATTACATTATCCTCAAGCGTTTATTTAACCACAGGATAGGAATCCCATCTTTGGAAGATATATACACTATTCGTGTGCATATTTGCCCACGTTAACACGGCGTAAGCGTTTAGTCGGCGTTATATGCAGAGAGAGTACGCAATGTTTACCTGTGCTATTCACACTTTAGAGTTTTATTCGTTTTGTGATTAATTTAATTATTATATATTACTGCAACGGAGGTTAAAAGTATTAAAGCTATGTTCTTCATTACAAGTAAGAAATACTGATGATATTTTAGAAACATGAATTTGTTACTTTATCAACTGCCTTTGTGAAACACAAGATATAGACTGTTTGAGGTTACAAATAAATATATTTCTGTATAACATCGGATTATATTTTTCTGAAGCTTGTAAAAGACAGAGGTGGGTCGAAGCAATAATTTTAAGATTAAAAAATATTCAAACAAGTTGTTCTGATGGTTACGTTAAAATAAAATGAAAAGACGGCGAATAAGTCAGGAAATAATTTAATTACTTTTTAAAACAAATACAACGTTTCATCCAACTTTGTGGATTTCAAGTTAATTTTGCCGGAGAAAGGCAGTAACTCTAAAAATTATTTTGAAAAGTCGAAAAATACAGTTTTTTTGAGCTTCTACATTTACATAAACCCCTTATCGCTTTGAAAATGGTTTTACTCAAAAAATATTAATTTGTCTTTATAAATAAATTATAGTACATTTATCCGTGAAATATTTTTAAAAGTGGAAAATTTTTGCCTTTATACTTTGGACGGCAGAATTATTAAATGGATGAACTATTTACAGTATATAAATTTTGTTTGCCTGAAGAAGTCCACGAAGTTGGATGAAACGTTGCATTTGTATTAATTAAATAGTAATTAAATGTTTTTGACTTATTTTCCGTCATTTCATTTATTTATTCAAAAATAATATCAGTAATTCTTATTGTTTGTAGTTAAGGTTTAATACTATTATTCTTATTATGAAAGTATAATTTTAATGTCAAAATTTGAAGTGCTACTTTTTAACTTCTGTACTATAATGTTACGTAAGCCATTCGTAGCTGCATAACCAAATGAAATTGTAGCGTAATGGACCAGCACCACATAATAAATTAAACACGAAAATCCACGTCCACGAAGCCCTCGCAAAACACCTCCCTGACTACCAGGTTCTTAGAAGCGATAGCGAGTCGTATCGAGAAGTTTTGCATAAAAAATGGCGAGCCTTTCTTTTTTATTTGCTGGTCGACTCCCGGCAGACGGACGTAAAGAAGCCGCCGTTAACTTTGTCTGTCGGGAGGCCGCGCCGGTACAAGTTAATGGAGAAATCGTCGACGGGACTCTTTAATCATTAATTCCAGCTCTGGAAATATATTTGCCCGAAAACTTCCTCTCTGCTTATGTCTTGTTGATATTATGTATATTCCAGCGAGAGGAGGGAAAGAAACGGAGTGGAAGGATGAAGAGGCGAGTTAAAAGTTGGCGAAAATGCACAGACGGTTATAAAGGACGGGCTTTTTACTTTCGCGATGCTGTAGAAAAGACTAAGAGCGCGCGGGGGAAGGAAAATAAGGGAAGAGATGCATTTTGATGCGAAGTGGTGTGATGTGCTAACTCCAATTAGAGAAATGGCTCAGGTCGCCTTCACAGCGGCGAAACCCGGGGCAGTGACCCAGCCGCATGCGTGATCTGCGACCATCTCTCTCTCTCTCTCTCCTCTCTCCTCTCTCTCCCTCTCCTACTTGCTCCATCCTTCTGTCTCACTTTTGTTGTTTACTTCACTGGCAACTCTAACTCGTTGACCCCAGCGCGCTTCTAAGTAACGCGTACCTCCGGTTTTTAGGTACAGGGCATGTAACTGTTCCAGATTTTTTAAGGCCAAAACAAATTACTTTGCCAGTAAACTCTGGCGTTGACTTAACGAACACACAAAGTCCGTCGAAGTTAGGATTACGTAACAACCTGTTTTAGCTAAAAATAACAGTTTTGAAAAGTTCCCAGCTAATAAACCATGATCGCAGCATGCCATCGCAGGAAATTTCTGGCGATGAAACTTCCCGTCAAATCCGTCACGAAAGTTACGACAAGATTATAAAGCTTTAAATTAGCAATCATTATTGTTACAGCAATATTTTAACAAGTTATAAAAAATTAAAGAAGGCTACAGATCAAAGGAAGTTAAAATGCTTCGATTTAAGCTCAAGTAGGAGCGTATAGCTAATTTTATAAGCTAATCTGAGCCGACGTCCAAGGGCCGATTCACCATCCCTCCACTCTCATAAACCTAATTCGGGCTCACCTACAATTCACTAATTACATTCTTCACACCCTAATTCTAGAAAATTTGTGAAGTAAGGACATTGAGTAAATTGATCAGATTTTTGTCTGTTAAGTTCGAATCCTGTATGTACGTATACTCTTCTTCCATTGAGGGCCTTGACCTACTGGGTAGACTGCTGGCTGTCATCTTTCATGACACGTGGAGTGATACGTGGTAAGCGTATCGATTCTCCAGCAGTCTTAATCCCAGTCTCCGTGACCCTTACGACACAAACATCCAAGCCCATTCCAGGATTTGGATCCGGGACCTCTGGGTTGTGAGGCAGCGACGCTTAGCCACCTGACCACAGAAAGTATGAATGCATATATTTAGTCTTAATAAGTTAACTTTCTTTCAAAAACTTCAATCCAAGTCAAATTTTGTAGATAACACGTCAAGAGAGTAACACTCGCGTAACGAGACTTTTCCAATTATATAAATAACGTGTTGATCACATTTGGAGCTCAGTTTTGCGCTAATCTTTGTGTCAATATACCTGTTCGTCCAGAAACTTGTGTATTTTATACCAATATTAATATAAGGAGCTGCAGAAAGGAGAAGAATAGATGCCTTTGAAATGTGGTGCTATAGGTGAATGCTGAAAATCAGATGGGTGGATAGAATCACTAACGAGGATGTTCTTAGCTGAGTAGGGGAAGAGCGAACAATATATAGAACTCCACGGTTAACCAACCGGGTCAGGTTGGTTAACCGTGAAGATTTCATCCGAATTATTCACCGTGAAAGTCTACGTTCATTAATATAGAGAACGTTGACCAAGAGATGCAAAAGATTATAAGCCACGTTTTAAGACACGAGGGTCTTGTAAAATTAGCATTATAGGGAAGTGTGTGGGTTAAGAACAGTAGAGGAAGGCCAAAGATAGAATACGCTAAGCAGATTAGGGTGGATGTAAGATTTGCTAGTTATGAGTAAGCTAAAAGGCTTGCGCAAGATTGGTTAACATGGAGGGATGCATCAGACCAGTCTAAGGACTGATTTCTACTACTGCAACAAATAGCATTAATATGAACTACTTCTTGGGTATAACGTTGGAAATAACAATCATAATTACAAAAGTTTCGTGAATCAAAGTAAAATGACGCGTTTTCCTGTGCACAGGAGTTTTTTGATTGTTGATATAATTGAAATTAATGTTCCTCCGAAAGTATTGAATGTGTTTCTTTCTAAAACTTATTATTAATTAACCTAAAGAGATGTCTCATCGTGCAGCTGCAAATAGTGAAATCTCTATTGTTTATGCGTGTTTTTGTGCTTCTCAGTGTGTTTACGCTCTCCAGAATAAGTATCTTTTTTCCAATGATTTAATACTATATCTTGTTTATTCTAGATATGTATTGAAAGATATTTTGCATTTAATGATATTATTTTATTTTTTTCTTACAATTATTTGTTACTTGACGACGTAATCTATTTCCTCAACCGAGGAAAAATAATGGAAATAAATCTAAATCAAGAGCATATTTATGTTAAAACTTTATGCAAAATAATAATGTTAATGAGCTAAACATCTGAATCTAATTTAAATATTCATACAAATAATATGAACTACGTTTTGACTATATAATTGGAAAATTATTTTTATTAAATATAATATTATCGTGAAATGATCGCAGCTTTCCTTCGCTGGAAATTTATAGACAGGAAACTTCCCGGAAGATACTATACGATTATAAAGCTTTAAATTACCATTCATAAATTGTTCAGCAATATTTAAACAATTTATCAACACTTTTACATGTCAGAATTTCGTAGCTGTGAACTAGAATACTGTGTTCGACACGTCAGCTTCAGTTTATATCATTATAGGTTATACTATTATTTTAAATTTTTACGGTTATTAGATATTAGAAATATCCTTAGTGCTTTAAATTCTTTTTTTTGGAAATTGAGTTTAGATTGTAAATCTACTATTTGTGTTAATACTGGCTTGCTTTCAAAAACCTGTGTACTAAATTTACACGTTCTTCTTTACTTCTTTTATTTTTTTTTGGGGGGGGAAGATATTTACCACGAAGCATTACTATTTATCGTTAACTGAACCGTAATTTCTTTCCCTTAATGGTTCAATTGTGGGCACATGTATATTAAAATTATATATACTTGTTTACATGTTGTCATTTATTCTTAACGTTATATTACGGCACATTGAAAACTCCAAGAAATAATTAACATTTATCGAAAAGAGATCATTGTTAAATTTGAACCTTATTTCTCGCAATTGACTATTTGTGTGTGTAAATTGAGTGAGTGTATGAATGTTCGTGTGTGTTCCATACAAATTTAAACGCGTGAATAAATTTTAACCCAATCCTTTTCAGAGGAAATAAACACTTTTGGTAAGGACGCGCATGCATAGAGGGGGAGGAATTTTAAACCGTTCATAAACGGTCGATATTTGGGTCAAAGAATTATTTTTCGGGGTCAATGGGATTAATAGTGTTTCTCCTTATGTTTTTTTTGCGTGTAAATACTACACAACCGCAGAATGTTAAAAGTAAAGTGTTTTGACATAACTGGGAATAGGTTACATTTAGAATAAAAGAGCATATTTGATTAAGTATTAAGAGACTTAAACCACTTTTCAAATGAAATTAGTAATTTTGGACTGGTTTAGTTAGATACATACTTTGAAGAAATTAAGAATTATAGCTACTATTCGTATGAATTTTTAATTAGTAACTTTTTTGAAATAAATTAAGATAAATAGAAAATGATTGGATGTTTAGATTCTCCAAATAACTGTAATAAAGTTCTCTAAATTATTTTACACAACCACCATGATTATTGAGTCACTCACCACTTGTTAACTATTGTTCCAAAATAATCGCCCCCTCCGACTGAATTCTTGGCACAACCTTCTTTATTCCCTCTTCGCAAAACTCTCCCGCTAGCTCTTTTCCAACTCCAGAGCCTCTTTCTGCATCCGCTCGTCAGTTTAAAATTTAATTCGACCCATATTTGCTTTCAATGAGGTGAAAATATGATAATCTGAAGGCACCAACGCAGTGGAATACAGGGGTGATTCAAAACACCTTACCAAATGAGTCCAAGTTTGCCTTGGTGGCTAAGGCTGTGTGAAGACGGGCGTTGTCGTTCATCAAGAACACTTCTCTAGTCAGGATTCCCCTCCTTTTTTTTAAATGCTCCTTTTGAGTTCTTTTAGGGTCTCACAATGTCGTCGTGCAATAATGGTCTCCCACTGAGGCAGAATAACTACAAAAATATGCCATTTCGGTACCAAAACACTGAGGTCATGATTTTATTCCAAAATTGTGGTTTTGAATTTTTGGTGTGACGCCACTGTGACGAATGTCTTTTTGACTGAGGTGTATGATGAGCCGTAGCCTGTTTTATTTTCCTAAAAATTTTGATAGGTGCTATTTCTTCCGCGAGTTGGAAGCGGATCACAGCCTGGGCTAGAATTTTCGGGATTTCTGAGCAATATCTTTCACACAATTGGACACTAAAAGGTGAGTTGGCGTACTACCGTGTTCCTGCGATATTCACTATGTCAGGAGATCGCTCTCAAAACACAAAGAAAACCACAGCCCGTTTCGGAACATGTATGATATAGACTTTGCTTTAAAAGTGTTTAATTCCATTTATGATTGCTAATTAGGATCACACTTGTACTTTCAAGTATTCAAATAAAGTTTCGGAAAAACTATTCATAATCAATGGCATAATTCATATATTTGATTTTACCAAATAATATTTGGCATAGTTACTTTTACTATTACGAAAGTTTATATTTCACAAGATTAATTGGTACATTATAATTACTATTTTAATATAATTAATTATTTTATACATTTTAAGCATTCTCAACCAATTCGGTAAAAGTTAAACCAATAATTTGAAGTAAAACTAAAAATGCATTTTGTATATCAGCGAATAAAGTAGAAAACATTAAAATAAATTATTTGTATAACATATTTTTCTAAAAGGATGAATAATAACACTATTCTTTATTCCTTCAACGTCAGGGAATACCTGAATTGCGAGAGAAGGCTTCTAATTAATTTACTTACATTCCGTTTCATGACCTATGGCCGAGTTTCAACTTGAAGTAATTTTCCTGTAGTTGAATCAGTAAAATGATTGGTAATGTACATTTACGGAAAGGACCTACCTGATGCAGGTTTTCTAGGATTTTCCCTGCATCTCTTTAGGTGAAACACCGGGTAGGATCTTTACACTATAGACTGGGGACCCTAGTCAACCCTGGACTACCTTGCTCTACCTTTCGCATCCCCCCTTTTCAATTCCCTTCCTATGCTATTAAAGGGGAGTTGCCTGTTTCAGGATCAATCACCCTCATGTAGCCTGTTTACCAAAAAAAAATGAAATTATTAGCTGTATCAGCAATTAATTAGACCAGTTGTTTTATTTGACCCTTACGTTCTGTGTATTTCAATTTGATAATATTAATTGTATTCACAATGTAGAAATATTATATTTATAATTATGTTGTTCAGTGACACTTTTTCGTTCCATCTTAGAGTAATTTTAAAAAGAAAATTAGCAAGATAGAGGTATGTATAAAGAATTGAAATGACATCTCACCCTGAAAAATATTAATAATTTATCAATCGAATATGAATTCATTTTAATATATTTCTAAAATAGGAGTATAATTTCAATATTTTTTACTTTAAATAAATTTTATATAACACAAGATGAGGATCAAAATAATAATATGTATACAGTTTTTTTATTTTATTCATAATAAAGACCAGATATAAGAATTAATAACGTAAAACTAATGTTTGGTTTCTATAGACCAGTTTTCACGCCGTCTTTCTGAAGATTTCCCACCTGCCCATGCAAAAAAAAATCATAATCAAGAGATATTTTAATAAATTCCTATTGTAAGAATAGATATTGAAATTCCATACATGTAATGTGTTCATCGTCTGATACAGATATCAGTGGCCTCTTGTTTACATAATCTTCAGGAAAGTAATTTGCCCATTTATTGCTTTACTTAGAAACAAAATTTTACATTAACTTTACAATTAGTATTACTGTCTATTAAAATTCGGGGCAATATTACTTTCCATAAAAAATTGCATCTAGTGCATCAAACTTGAGAAACGGTGAGGATGATTGCTGTTTCAAATACGGAAATTGCGCAATAGCGTTGATCACAGCTTTACGAGACACTAGTGTTTTATTGTGCATTAACGGCAGGCGTAATTATATAAATTGCACAGAGAATCGGTTAGCAGTAGCGTTTACTGCGCCTCTGTGCTGCAATATCATAAGCCACCGGGACAAACTGTGTTATTCCCTTCCCGTTAGCAGTGTCAGCCATACATCAGTCACAGCGACTGCCGAGAACAGAAAGAGTTTCTTACCTTTCATCTGAGTCCCTCCCCGATATCCGCAGGGAATGGAACTCTGCTAGGGGAGAGAAAGAAATGTGTTTCCTTACTAATAAAATCCGGCAAACAGATACGCATTTGCCGACATTAGCATTTATCAAAGAAAACGAAGTTGAAATAAATTTATCCGTATAGGTGATATCGCTGTCGGCAATAGACGAAATGTTTCAATTTATTCGTATTAGTAAAACCTATTTCGTATTTATGTTCAATTCGGAATGTAGACGGATATAGATGAATTTTATTTATTTATTTTATTTACATAAAATCATAACATAAACTTCGATAATACGTGTTTGGTTTTGATTTCATATTGAGCAAGTGTAGTAATTGATTTATGCTATCATACAGCATTGACGGTTTGGAATAACTAATATATCTGAACACCGCGAAGCATACGTATTTTGATTAAACGCAAGTAAGCATATTCACATCCTACATTATAAAGGTCAAACGATCATGTAACTCACGCAGAGATCAAAACTACTTCTGCAGCACTATTTCGTTTTTTCGTATTATATTCGATAACAGTTTCAAAAATATTCATTTATAATTTAGACATTACAGAAACATAGAATCATAATAAAGTCTAACAGCAAATCTCCCTAAGTCACATGAATTTGACCAATAAAAAACATTAATATTTAGTGAAAATAAGGGAACTCCTGCAGTAGCGGTAGTGAATTCAACTATTATAGTCACTCATTCCTAGATATATACTATACTATCATTTATATATTCTATTAGCAATACCAGCTTCATAATTTATAGTTATAAATAAGTGTTTCAAAACTATTTTTATTCACGATAACTCTGTAAATATTAATACGTTCATTAGTACTCTATTATACTTAAATTCTACGATAAATACATTCAAATTTTCCAGAGTGTATTGAAACAATACTAAAATATTCTGTGAGCAATTAATTACATTCAGGTAGGAGTTTAACCTAAATGATTATTACGTATAGTTCAGTAAAAACATGCATTATTAATGTAGGTGACTCATAAAATTAGTTCACAGAAAGGAAAATAATTCGTATAACTGTTCAAAAATTGAATAAAGAATTAAAGAAAGCGTAAAATAAAAGAGGAATGAAAAAGTACGAACGAAAGTAACTGAGTAGTGCTTTCCAGATCAAACACATATAGATCATTTCAAAATTCACGAAACAGTTCCCAGCTTTATGTCGGATGGATGATTTTTAACTGTATTAATTTTTATTTTGGAGACAAGAAACTTGTGAATCCAAGTTTTCAAAGTGTTTCAGGAAAGTCAATGTAAAATTTCTAACGTTTCAGAACTACCTGAAAGCGTGAAAAATTTCTATCATGAGGGTGATACACTTAATAATAACTGCCCTTTAATACCATAGGGAGGGGATTTGGCAAGGGGGCTGTGCAAAGGAAAGCAGATAATTGTTAACTGAGGTCCTGTGGCCTTAGTTTAAGATCCTACCCGATATCAATCTGCAAATAATGGATCTTAATAACCTGTATCAAGTCGAACTATTCGGCATTTGTTTAACGCCTTCCGAATGAAGTGAGTATAAACGTTTTAACTTAATAACAAACAATATATTTTTATTTTTAGATTGAGGAAGAATAATAAATCAATTTTATGGTGAATCAGCGTACTAGTAAATAATATTAAGTCTTCCACGTATGAGACATGGTGGTCTCAAATCCACACCGTAGTACGTACTGAGTAGAGTAATCATGTATATAATTACCAACCAATGTCACCTTCCTACGAAATCCAAATTGTTAGATAAATTACTTCTTCCCCATATAATCAACGAACTCTCCTTTCTAATTCCCAATACACGATACGGTTTTCGCCCAAAACATTGCTGTGTCCATCAAATATACTCTATCTCTCTCCAACTTCACAAACAATTTCTTCGAACAACGCATCACTACATTTGTTGACATCGACGATTCCGTTTCTATCCCAAATCAAAGACCACTTAAACGACACACACTACAGAATACTTCTCAACTATCTCTCTAACAGAACTTCCTCCATCAAAATAAATAAACGCCTCTCCCCCAACCTATCACTGCGGGCGTTCCCCAAGGAAGCGTCATTGCCCCCTTCCTATACAACATCCTCTCCCACAATATCACACACCACACGGCCACTAACACAATATTCTTCGCAAATGACATTGCTATATCCTCTCTCACATCCAACCTCTTCAATCAGCGCTCACTAACCTAGAGCAATGGTCCAAGCAATGGCGAATAAGCTTCAACCCCACTAAATCACATTACCTAATAACTCTCCTCCCCAAATACCCCTTCATTTAAACAGCCCACAAATAACTACAAAAACTGAAACCAGTGTCTAGAAATCATTTTTGATTCAATACTTAATTTTAAAACTCATATTAATCTTCTCCTCTCCGAAATCAATCTGAAATTCAGAACTCTCGATTCCCCTCCTAAAAAAAGCTCTCTTTTCATCACCACAAAATGTCTCTTATTAGTATTCCATAAAACTACTAACCTGGTCGTACTCGTTGTGTGTGTGTGTGTTTCTTTTGTAGTTTTCAGTCCTTATAGTCTGATGTAACTTTCCATGCGAACCTATTCTGCACAAGGCTTTTCATTTCTACATAACTACCACAACCCATATCCTCGCTAATCTACTTATGTATCCAACTAAAAAAATATTATAAACAAACTGAATTGACTTCCCCTTTGACTTGTTTATTATGATCAATGTAGCAGTCTTGTTAGGTATTGCAATCTTGTAATGTTAAGAGAGGACTAATGATATTCCTGGAAACATTTCAGTCTCTCCCGGTTAAGACAAACACTTCAATTGAATTTCCGTTAATTTTGTGTTTCAATGTCATCGGGACTGTCACCAATCAGTTTAGAGATTCCATACTAATCTCAGAGTTTTGGAAATTTTAATATTAATCTTGTCTCACCATCGCCCAAGCCATTGGTTACTTACTTTCGTTATATATGAAACGTGAGTGTCACTAATTATATTAGCGAGGTGAAAGACTATGGATTCAAACTAATCTGTACCATATAGTACAGTTTAATTTTTTACCTCTTACTTCCCCGGCCCTATAGCGATTGGGGCTGAACATGGACTTGACTGGCAATGCAAGTACCACTACACCGCTAGTAACGCCGAAACTTGTGTCTTATGCACTAAACGTTGTATTTTTTAATACTTTATTTTTCAACCCCCTCACACCGAAACTCCCATCATACAGAAAGGGGATGAACGTTCGACACTTTAACTGACCGATACCACAAAGGCCTCCATAACTATGAATTGGAAACCTATTTCGATAAAACGGAGCACTTCAAATGCTTCCAAAAGCTGTTGACTGGATATTGTACTTCATAACACCATTCCTATTTCACACAGTTTCTTATTCCCAAAGGTTTGCTTTTACTCAGATTGTAAATCATGTGTACCATTTTTCTTTATATTGTTCTGCACGTTTCGTTGCAAACATATATATTTTTTAATGCATCCTTTAAAATAAAAGGTCGGTGTGTAATTTTTTGTGACCTACGATCACCCTCGGTGAAATGTAGTGTGGGATTTTAGTTTTAAAGAAAATTTAAAGACATTTATTTTCTTATTAACAAATTTTAATTTGTAGATATATTGTATATGTTATATTTATATTAATTCTTGATGGAATGTTAATTTGTTTATTATTATAGTCCGTATATGTTATGTAATGAAGTGTCACATTTATTCATCTGAGAAGAACCGAAAATAAATAATAACCTAATACGATTGGCTTTTAATTTGTTCGTGTTGGGCTTGTCGTTTACTTATTATTATTCGTAAAGGATTTTTATTTTTAAAATTTCCTTTCTTACACAGTCGGTATATTCGTAAAGGTTTCTTTCATCGTGATTGTTTTCCATAAAAGGAATTCGTTACAAAGGCGCTTTAAAGCACGTCGAGTCTCCGGCTGTTTCGTTTTTCTTAAACTAGAACTGCCGTGCTCCATTTTTAATGCTGCGAGTGGTAGTGCAGAACAAAACGAATGAGGCTTGAGAGGGAGTCCATATTGATCTTTACAGGATCGGCTCGGAGCGATAGTAAACGAAGGACGCCAACCAAAGTAAAATCAACAAAATCAGTTACTACTCTAACTTTGAGTGCGTGAACGGTTGTCACTTTTCACACAATAAGATGATAAAAGAAAATGATACGCATGAATCATATAAACCTTTTGTCAAAGCACAGAATAGGGACGCTAGAGTGGAAAAGATAAATAAAGGTAATATTTCATCACAGCTTACACAAATTTTCCTCAGTTGATAAAAAAAACATAAACATCAATCCCACAAGTATTTTTAATCACGAAACCAATTTGAATTTTTACTTACTGTGCATTTTATTTCTGCAGCCATAGAACTGTTGAAGGAAGAGGAAAGTGAAAATTCTACGAAATGTTGAGTTTTTCTTTGAATTCTTGATAACAAAAATTTCCTATCTGACTATTAATTCATTACTATAATAAATTTATTCCGACTGATCTTTGCCAAATTTAATAAATTTTTCACTTTTTAACTGATGATACTCATTTAATTAACATTAATAAGTTACTTTATAAATAAAACTCTGATTAAATTGCCCTACATACTTAAAATTGACGGACCAAGTCGACTACGGACAAATATGAACATATTTCCTTTTTTATTTACTATTACTTCGAATACTGTATTTTTTATTAGGTAGATAATGTTTCGTATTATCTTTCAAGAAGTATGGCGTTTCTTTGCGTCTAACTTCTAAATTAAAGTATTTAACTTCGTTATGCAATTTAACTGTGTTATTACAACCACTGAAATTTACTAATTGACGTATTTAAGAAAATCTTTCGTACTCTTTATCATCATCCTTTCATGTTTATGTATTTTGTAGAAATAAATTGAGCGTAAGACGTAAACAAACGTAAACGCCATATTGTGTCTAATTAAATATGGCGCGCGTTTCTTTATCGTGTTTTTTAAATCATACTGACGTCATATGCTTAATCAACATATATATGTTTTACTATAATTTCTTTCACGTTTGTGCTAGTGGTTTCTCACATCGCCAGTGATTTTACTCGAGGACTTAAGAATGTGTTTTCCAAGTTCTGTTTCAATCTGTTCATGCGTTTAAATTTGTTCAAAATTTTTTTTAAAAAAAAGTGGGATCATGCAATCTTTTTAATATAAAGTTTATATATCCTCTTTGTGTTACTTTTCTTTATTTAGAATTGCAATATAAGTAATAGTATTATGTTATAGTGAATAAATCTATACCAATACATAAAATTGAAGTGTGTGTTTGTCTGTATGTTTATCTCGAATAGGCTCCCAAACGGTTCAACGGATTTCAATGAAAATTTGAGAGTTTAAAAACAGAATATTTAGCTTAAATATTCGTACATATTTCATTTCGTTATATTTCAGAAGTTATAACTGTAATATATCATAAATATAAATATTAATACTACGGGAAGGTTTCTTGGCTTACGAAAATTGAATTCTCAAAAAGTAAATGCGGGTCGCCTATACTCTTGATCTATGCTCCGAAACGGCCTAACAGATTTCAATGAAAATTACAGGGATTGAAACAGGAATTTTAACTTAAACTTTCGTGTACGTTTAATTTCGATGTCGTGTACGGTTCAGAAGATATTAATATAATTGTTTATAAATTCATTCATTTTCTGCGCGAAAGGCGGCGTGAAAACCACCTGCGAGCTATAAGCCTTATCAGGCATTCCACTTACTATTATTATAAACGTAATTTTTAAAGCATAAGAGAGAGAGAGCAGTCTCACTCGATCTATTATTGCAGCAGGATTAGCGCTGTAATTAACCTATTGTTGGCAGAGAGCTAACTCTGAGAAAAATCAAATTATAAAAGCAAATAAATAAATAAAATATATCCCAATAAATATAATGACAGTTTCTGTCTGTCTGGAAGTTTGTACCGAATTGGGTCCGAAACATGTGAAAGCGGGGACCTGTTGAAAACCAACTGCAAGTTATAAGGATTTCCCTGAAGAGTTCATAAATAAATGATATCTTACTTTTTATATATTCAATTAATTCAACTTATCAAAATTCTGTATCTGCTGTTTCATTTCTAGGGAATAGCTAGTTTAAATATTATTTGGGACATAGAAACGGAAAATGTTCAACATGACAAGAGGGCAAATTATTTACGGAAACATTAATTATTAATTATTTAATTATTAGGCTTCCGTTGTCTTGTTTCATAGGCAAGTCAATCATCGATTAGGAAAAAAAAGTTAATCTTTTAGATAGCACAACTAATAATTCCTAATATATTCCTCAGGGGCTTGCGATAAATTAGAATATTAAATAACTTTAAGACCTAAGTTATTTCTAAATTGTTATTTACTATGAAAGAAATATGGATAACGTCATAATCATAATTTATGTGAGAAGGTGACTGCGGGACAGATTAAGATGTTGCCTCTTAAAGCGTACTTGAATCCGGGTAATGCGAGGGATTTCCCGGCGCCTTAAGCTCAGAGGCATCAGCACCGCATTGAAGCAAACCAATAACTTCTTGCTTTCACGGGAGGCAAAGAGGCGTCACCTACACTATCTCTGCTGTCGATAAACGTTCCATCTTATTCCTAAATCAACCTTATAGAACGAAACTTGGGGACAAAATTTATGACTCGTGAATGCCGCAATGCATGAAACTGCAAACTCAGCTGTGATTTCGTATCCAATTTTTCCATATTTAACTGTTAGCGTAGGTCTGATTGGGATATATATTCTCTGAAGATATTTCCCTTATGTTAACAAAAGGTATTCTTTTAAAAATATTCTGAAAAATACTGGTGAAGATGAAAAATTTCTTAATTTAACAGACTACTTTAAACTCTTTGTCATTGGTATCTCTTAAGTAATAATAATAATATTGTTGAGATGTGGGCTAGAGTAAAGTAGTAATAAATATTATATTAAATATTTAAGTTCATTTCATAAAACAGTTAGTGGCTAGTGAAACTCAGTTTGAACATTTCCTGCAATATAGCCTTTTGTGCGCATGGGTTGTTGCCAAGTGATTTTAAAATATTTTTACGTGCCACACATGATGATTTATTTTCTTGAGAGGAGCCACCTAGGTGTGGCACCTGAAACGCTCTGTGAAACTATTTAGCAGAACACGTTTTTTTATATATATAAATAAGCGTTTCAAAACAATTTTTATTCGCGATAACTCTGTAAATATTAATACACTACATTAGTACTATATTATTCTTAAATTCTACAATCAATATATTCCATTTTTCCAGAGTGTATTGAAACAATGCTAAAATATTCTATGAGCATTTCATGGAATTCGGATGAAAGGCATAGGAATCCATAAGGGACCAACCCTAAAAATCGCAGTGCAGTTCAATGATGAACAGTTTATAAAGCCATTGAAAATCCAGATGGGTGCAACGAAGTACGGAAGGGCTAACATCCTCCATCAGGTTTATTACTCCTCTTGGCCTTAGACAAAGGGTCTTCAATTAAGTACCTGATTCCACTGGATCAGTAGGTTAGCTGTCCCCCTATTCTGACCGTGGTTGTTACGTCCCCACAACAATTTGTCTGTCTTCAACCGAAGAGTCTATGATTAATACCAAATGCCCGGTTACTGCAGAGTTAGAAGTGAATCACAGGGTAGTATCCTCAAACGACAGTACTTGACTAACTTACTCTACCTACCACATCCTCCTTTTCCATTTATTCCAGTACTATTATAGGGGAGAGTCATCAAAAAGGATACACCTCACGCAGCCTGTCATTCTAAAACAATAGTCTTTTATTTATATAATTGTTTTGAATTATTGCCAGTTTATTTGTTTATAGAAATTTATTTTTATGATTTTTGGACATCAAAATTTAGTAATAAATTTATTTAAAATTGAATTTTATGTGCATTGAAACCTTTGCGCCTGCATTTTGGGGCAAATAACCAGCCTCTGGTTCAAGGGCGCTGGAAAGACCCAGGTAGCAGAAGTGATTAATAGAAACCACTTGGAATCTCCACACCCGCTCACTTTTGTGGGAAGCCGCAAAGGCATGCTGTCTATTGAAATTATTTGAGAAGATTAAAAGGCTAGTATGCGGCAGAAATATGAAAAATAAAAAATGTCGCAAAGGCTGTGAATTTTGTTATACACAATTTTCAGTAGTGCGGTTAGCCTGACATTTAAATAATTGAACAAAGAGGGTGAAGGTGTGTGGTACCAAGAGAGGAATCCTGGTGAAAAGAGACAAAGAAGGCAGTCAGAAAGTACATAGTAATCACAAAAGGAAGAATGAACAAAGCGTACAGAAATGAAAAGAGATCTCATTCATGCGAAGAGAATTAGTCCAGCAAATAGTCATTGAAATAACGTGAGAGATCGTTTGAAAATTAGTTGTGTTGAAGAGGGCGGCAGGTGGAGACCGACATCGAAACCAGGTGAATACATCTGAAACTTGTACTTACTCGCTCAAAAAACTCTTTTCTAGAATTAAGCTGCTACTAAATTTAATCTCTTTCGTATAAGAAAATAATCATTGTTGAATAGTCCGCATCAAAGAATTATGATTGTAGGAAGAACTTGTTATATATATATATTTATGTGTAACGCTGGCTTGTATTTATACATTTACCAAGATTAACTTAAATAATATTTCATGTCCTGATGTCCTAAAGAAGTTCAAAATAAATGGACGAACGTGGCATTTAATTTAATAAATTTTTGAATGAATTTCCCTCGGGCTGCCAAACGGTTTGTGCGTATAATCAGTGATTCATAGGCGATTAGCACCGTCATTTTCTTTACACAGTACCCTAAGACAAATAATTTCACGCAATTCAGCCGGAAAGACCTCGAACTTGATAATACAGAATTTGAATCGACAATAATTGACTAGAAGATCCGATCATTATGGTGAATATTATTTTTCTTGATAAATAAAGTTCCACTTTTTACTGTAATCAACAAAATGTGTTTTTGACGTTTTTTTACCATTTTACTCAATTAAAGAGTAGTGACAAAATTTTTCTGTTTGTCAGCGGCCTAATTATAAATTTATCGTAATGCGATTAACATTGTACTAATTTTAATTTATGCATATAGGTTTTCCGTATCACATTTCATGAAATAAGCATTAAAGTTAGTTAAATAAAATATTTACTGAATTAATACACAAATAATTACGATCCACTACACGATTTTTGCAAATTGCAGTTATCTGTGTACAAGTAAATAGCATAAAAGAATCCTTTGCCTTTCAATTCCCTTCCTATGCTATTAAAGAGGAGTGGCTTGTTTCACGTTCACCATCATGTAGCCTGTTACCCAAAAATAAATAAATTATAGCCCGCCTACCTTTGCCGTCTTTCTCTCACTTTTCAAAATACCTTCCCATCCTATAAAAGAGGATTTGTCAATTTAACCAAAAACATATATGATCACACCGCGCTGCGGGAGTTTTCTCGCATGCGCTTCAGCCCAGACTGACTGCGGGGCTCACCTGATCATGTCGGGAATGCCTCGCACTCTCTCTGGGTATTTTTTATCAAAGTTCTCATATGCCGAGACACCTTCACCTATTTTAGAAGGTATATGTACTGAGGTCAAAGACCTTGGGCATATGGCAAGAGTTGTCCGCTAATCCCATTGGATCAGTCGGCCAACTGCCTCCTGAAACTTGTGGAGACACGGAGAAGGGAATGCTGCGACCTCACAGCAGACTCGTCTCCCGTCATTCGGATGGGAGTGAGAATAGTACCTAATGCCCGACCTACATGATGCAGGTTTTCTAGGGTTTTCCCTGCATCTCTTTAGGTGAAACACCGGGTAGGATCCTTAAACCATAGCCCGGGGGCCCTAGTAAACCCTTGGCTAACCTTACTCTACCTTCCACATCCACCCTTTTCATATCCCTTCCTATGCTATTAAAGGGGAGTTGCCTGTTTCAGGATCACCCTCATGTAGCCTGTTAACCCCCAAAAAAATAAGGAAAAACAAAAGGTGAAAGAGCGGGTATGATCCTTATACTATAGGGCGGGGACCGTAGTCAACCCTTGGCTACCTTGCTCTACCTTTTGCATCCCCCCTTTTCAATTCCCTTCGTATGCTATTAAAGAGGCTTTGTCTGTTTCAGGATCACCCTCATGTAACCTGCTAACCCCAAAAAATCCTGGAAATCCTTATGAAGTCTGTCACTCAAAACAGAAAAAGATGCAGGCTTTGTAGGGTATGCTCTGAATCGGTTTCACGTGCATACCGGATAAGTGCCTTAAACAGTAGCCCGGGGACGCTAGTCAATCCTTACCTATCTTCCTCTGCCTTCTTTATCCCGCGTTTTCAAATTTCCTTCCTATGCTATTAAAGGGCAGTTCTGAGACCTTTCGCATCCCCCGTTTCAATCTCCAATTTAGAGATTGAATAATATACATATTTATAAATTATTTTTCTTAAAATTTGGCGTTTAATTGTTTTCTACCAAGTAATTTCTACTTACATGAAAATCACTTAGTGTATAATCCAGACTGAACGGTGGGTGGTAGAATTATTCACAACCAAATGATACGGTCAGATCTTGAGTATTTCTAGCGGTGTGTGACTGGGGGTTATCAGGTATGAAAATGATTCCTCGCGAAGGTTTTCGACGCCTTTTTTCGTTACTTCACGACTGATCTTTTGCACTGTCTCATAATAAACTATTTACTGGTTGTCCTATTCCTATGCATTAAACCAACACACAAAACTCTTTATCTTTCCCAGAAAACCATTCAGTAGGATAGCACACGCAAGGAAGGCTTCCGCAAAAAAGACGAATTTATTTACGGGTAAAATAAGTGTGAATATTAGTAAATCATTGCTAAAAATGTTGGTATGGAGTGTGGCGTTGTATGGGCACGAAACGTGGAAGGTAATGGTTGCAGAAAGGAAAAGAATAGAAGCCTTTGAAATGTGGTGTTATAGGAGAATGCTGAGAAAGAGATGGGTGGATAGAATCACTAACGAGGAAGTTTCGGATAAACAAATAGAATAGGGGAAGAGTGAACAATGTGGAGGACGTTGATCAAGAGAAAGGATAGATAAATAGGCCACGTTTTAAGACATGAGGGTCTTGAAAAATTAGCATTAAATGGAATTGTATGAGGTAAGAACAGAAGAGTGCTGAAAAGGATGGAATGCGCTAAGCTGATTAGGGAGGATGTAGGATGTGGTAGCTAAGTGGAAATTAAAATGCTTGCACAAGGTTGGAGGGTTGCATAGACTAGTCTTTGGACTGAATACCATAACATGCATTAACAAAATACATTTTGTAGAACGGAACGTGAATTTTTTTATTAGTTTATTGTTGCATTAACAATAAAGTCATTAGTGACCCATAGAAACTAATTTTACATTATAACTGAGTAAAGCAGGTCCCAGAGTTTAGCTTGATTGAGGAACCGCAGTGAGCGTTTCATTGATGGCGCCTGCTGATGAACATGAATTTATCTCAAAAGAATGGCAAATTTTACGAATACGCGCCTATAAATCGCTCGGCTCTAAGGTGGGACAAACAGTGACTTGTTCTTTAGAAAAGTATTCACCTCACACGTATAATTTTCCTTGAGGGGTTAAGAACAATAATAACTACAAACGTTTCGTGAAGCAGTGTAAAAATATTCTATTAAATGGCTCTATTCAGGAGTTTGTTGATCATATTCCTAATTTTTCAAGTTATTGTATCTAGAAAATCTTTGAATGTGATGCTACTTAAGCGTTCCTATTTCATAACTCTGCTCTTTTGTTTGTTTGTTTCATGTACTACCTGGAGCTACTACGTAAAGTTAGATTCCTCGCCGTGCAGCTACTAGAAGTGACATTTCAATCGTTCATGCTTTTCCGGTTATTTTATACTATCTTGCTAACTCAAGTTACGTATTTAAGGACTTTGTGGCACGTGATTTCGTATAACATCATAGTTTAGTACAGTTTTATTTTAATTTTAGTGTATAGTCGCACCAACTGTGCTTATATCCATGGACGCGTATCAAACTACCGTTTCTCAAAGTTCAGAACGTCTATGCCCATGCCAGTATTTGAACCCGGGATCTCTGTTGCACGAGATAACGACGTTAACCACTACACAAACACATTTTTTGTATAAGATATCCTTAAAATCTATTTTTATGCGTATATAATATTGTAACAGACGTAAGATCCTAGGTAGACAGAATCGGAACCACGAATAAACGCGATTGGTTATTTAAATGACGAATTAATACTCATCTTGTTAACCATAAAAGAAACATGAATGTTTCCGTTTTACTTCATTGGACCGTCCAGACCTTTTGACGACATCGCAGGACAGAAGGAACTTACCATACATATCTTGTCATCCCGAAAAAATAAGAGATCTGACCTTGATGCCAAGTTGTCTGTTCGGCGTCCCAACGAAGACAGAAACTACTGTTAACAAACGAATAAAGCGGACACTTCACCCTGTTCGTAAGTCTGAACAAAAGAGTTATGTGTCTCTTACAAAAGGGAGGCTTCTTGACCATTCGTTACGCAGACAATCCATCGCCTTAAGCAAGGAGGTATCCCGCTGAGTAGTGACTCCAAAATTTGGCTGACAGACATAGAAAAATTATGCTTCACGTTTCCCTTTCCATAATAAAAATTATCACGCAAACAACTTGCACGGGGTTCAAGTGTGAAGACGGAGCTTGCAGAAGAAATCGAAAGCACATCTTGTAGAATTCATTTCAGACTTAGTTATTTTTCGGAGAGAGATTTCGTTTTCAACTATGCGAGGATTCATTTAGTTTTAGGCTAGCATTCATTGCGTTACAAACATTCAGTTTTGGCTATCCACACAATCAGTTTCGGTGATTTAGAGACATTCGGTTGCGGATATTCATAGAATCGTTTTGACCGAAGACTCCTTCAATCATTCATAGGCTCATGAAATTCGTGCGCTCCGGGTGATAATTCGCTGTGAAGGCAACACACGTCGCTGGAGACCACCTACCAGCAGATGCATTCTCTAAATCTACCAGCAACCCTGGACGGCAAGCAGTCATCAGCCCACCACTATATCATCGGACCATCCAGCTATGATGACAGGAAGGAAGACCAACGACAACATGGTGAATGTACGAACTTCCATGTTTCTCGCCTCTGGTCGTTTCGTTGTATAAAGTGTTCTCGACCCCACCATTTGGTAATTTGCCTACTTATCCTTGAGGTAAATAATTCATGTTCCCGATGAATTCTAGCATAATTCTAGAATAATCGATTATAATGAAGTTTTATTAAACATAAATAGTTTTTATTTTGAAACATCGCTACTTATATAAATATTAAAATTAAAAGTTTTTTATCCATGATACGTAATAATTTCTCCCCTATTAATTTAATCTTCAAAATTAGAACAAAGCGCACATTTTTGTTAATTACATGTCAAATATTTTTGTTCTTATAATTATTTGTTACTTCATGTATCCTCAACCGAGGAAGAATGGAAAGAACAATCAATCTAAATCTATTCTCTGTTTCAGAGTTCATGGACTTCATAAACTTTCGATGGGTACATATTCTCATTTTAAACTATAGTTCCTGCTGCGTTTGTGTTAGGGGTCCACCCTCTACCCTGTCTTTTTCATCTCGTTTTTGTTGATATAAGTATACCAAGTTCCGTTGCAATTTTTCATTGCGTTTAAATTTCTAAGAAGAATACATATATTATGTTTTGAGATGCCTGTATGGATTTATTTTCTTTGGAAATGAGAAACGTGTCTTTGTGAGTCCCCCGCGTGACTAGCGACGAACACGTGAGTGAAAAGTGAGTATGGAAACGCAATGCACTAAGATGTCAAATAGCGTATTGTGACGTAAGTACGGAGCGCTCGCGACACGACTTAAAGTCAATTTACAAGTTTAGAAAGGGCAACAGCTGTCATCGGTGTGCCAAGGATATGGAGGGTCCCGCCTCGCCACATGGAAAAGTGAATTTTCCGGGTGAGAGTTGCGAGGCAGAGCCGGCGGACGCCACGCCACGGCACGGCAAGGCCCGTCGGGTCGATTCCCCACGAAGACTGGCGGAAACTCCCGACCTTCGGCGTGCGCTCAAAACCTGCAATTTTTGCCCGCGTACAAAAGACTGCATCTATCCCGGTGGTCGGCCGCTCCGTCTCTGCAACTGATAACAGGACCTGTCCAAGCCTTCTGTTCCGCACTTCTACGCCTCATCACTCATCCCTTTTCACTTCGTTCACAGACAAAGCATCATGAAGTTACAGTCATAATGCTTTCATTGCAAAGTGTCAAGAGGTCTTTCGCTTAAAAACTCTTCAACACCCATAACCGTTTCTTTAGTAACTTCGAAGTCACATTTCACAAAGTTCTTCCATCAATACAATTTCCACCAGTTAGGCAAGCAAATATGTGTTCTCGGAACTCTGCTCTCTCCGTTTTCATTATATTTGTAGTTGTTATTATGTGATACTGGACGCTGGAGTTCCTATATAGGTAGTACGTGTTTGGAATGAGAGATCTACTCCTGAAACTAGGCTAAACGCTAATCAGACCGTCCGTAGAGCAACATGAACTCCGATTACCAACGCAACATGCGCTAGGGTATTAAAGTTAGTATCTGTAAGAGAAGCTTTACACATTTGGATTATAAAACAACTTGAATTATGTTCTCATCGAAAATATTAACAAATCGTCGGCATTATCTTAAGAAATCGTAAATAACAAAGTAGGGTAACTGCTGATAATATGAACAATACAACTATTTACAACTGAAAATCCGAATAAATATGTAATATTTTGATCAACAACAAGAATGGGAGGATCGCCACTAATTGATAATAGGATATGAACGAAGTTGGTCACACACCAGGGATTCCCAAAACTTTTCCTTCAATTCCTCCTTTGACCCATTAATCTTTTTAACCCCCTAATTCATAAATATCTCAAAAAATCAAAAACAACGGAAGGGACTATCTAGTAACTAGAATAACAAATACCAACACATACAATTTTACTGGTATTTAATAATTTTTTTAAAAAAAATTAATGCGATCCCATTCGTTGATGCTTTTTCATAACGATTTGGAAAAAAAAGTTTAATAATGTTTATAAATCTGTAATGGTTTCTAGTTTTGTTAATAAATTGTTAACGTCACAAAAATCCCTTACCAAACAAAGAAAGAATAAAAAATATGTATTATTTGGTGATATGGGCTAATTTACCGTATTCTTTGCGAATATCTTAACAAATCGAGACATGGAAAAACACATATTGTAAAATTGATTTTAATTACAAATTCTCCCTTCAGTGGTATTCAGAAAGATTTCAGATGCGTGCATCGCGCCGTCTTGTGGATGAATATGCGCAGCACAGTAATACATATGAAAGTAGATAGTACAATCTAACAATTACAATCCTAAAAATTAAGTGAAAGTTTAAATATAAAATTTATTATCAACCAGGAGTTCCTTTTATAATAACCGTCGACCCACAAGGGTAATCCCTGGTTGTGTTCCACATGCGGTAAATAGCAGGTAACAGCGGCAGTTCAACCTTGCCTAGTGGATCATACTTATTTTATCATATTTAGCAATATATTCCAAAATATTAAATATATAACAATTCTACGCCCAATTACAAGTAAAAGCCATCATTAGTTACTGAATTTGAGCGAAGCATGTGAACTCCGTTTGATGATGCGTTTTTATATATTGCCATATCTTAAGACCTGCAGTGATGGCAGAGCGGTAGTGAGCCGGACTGCAGACACGTAGACTCGGGTTCGAGTCCCAGCCGACGCAACCATTTTTATTTGTTTAATTTATTTACATTGTTTGCCTTTAGTTTCTAGTATTTTCTGTTTATAGAATGTTCTGCTTCTAGAATATTCCATGTATGTATAAATAGGACTGGATTCCAAATCGGAGTCAGTCTTAAGCAGTACGAGCTTTGTACAGCACTTCGCCGTTGATTAAACGCTTATAACCTCTACCTGTGTGTTATTGAATCTCACGATCCCTAAGATAGAAAACTTTTGAATGCACACGTTCTATAACTTACCAATGCCGTAAATATTAGAATGAATTAACTTAATTATTAGATTGTTTATTATTAGTTTTCTTGTAATGACGAGTTTAATTATGGTATATAATTATTATTGGGGTAAGAACAGAAGAGGGGGAATGCGCTAAGCAGATTAGGGAGAATGTGGGATGTGATAGTTATGCGGAAATGAAAAACTTGCGCAAGAAAGGTTGGGATCAGACCAGTATTAGAACTGAATACCACAACAAAAAACAAACCAACAATTATTATATTAAAATGAAAACTTTTCAACATCACAGTCCTCAACATACATCTCAGTAATTAGACAACAGTATAATTTGTGGTCTTTGTTGAAACATTAACAAATATGTGGTCGACCGAAAATATAAGCGTTCTTATAAAAATTCTCTCTTTGTTGACAAAGGGGAGGCTGGTTACGAAAGTTGCTGTTACCTGCTATTTACCACGTGTGGGTCTGACCACAACTGATGATCCCTGGAATACCTTATAGACCATTAGATAACTAAAACGTTAGATACATGCAACGTTTTGTCCTACTCGTAGATACTGATCTCGTTCATTGTTTGACAGAGAACTATAGATATCTAATTGTTTATGGTCTGTAGGATACGTAAATTTATTTAATATTGCATAATAGCAGACGATAAATATTCTAATAATTTTATTTCACATTAGTATAATTGTTGTTCCTGATACGAAAATTACTATTTATTATTCGTATCAATAAATACAGAAATTAAGCTAAGCATTTAAAATCTCGTACTCAATAAATTAATACTAATAAATTAGCTAATTTTTGGTTCTAATCTTACTGTTTCGCCACATTTAAATTATTATAATCGTAGAGCCCTAAAAATTAGCAGAAGAACGGGAGATAAATACTTGTGTCTATCATAACTATTAAGTTAAGTAGCATTTCCAGAAGTTTTTTAGAAGTAGAATCGCTGAACATTAATAATAGGAATTTTCTGGGAACCGCAGAGTGGGAAATTATGCTTTTAATTTAACAGGAGGAGAGTGTAGATAACATAATCTCAAGCTAAGGAATGAGGTAAAGGGCTGGAATCTGAAATTATTAATTAGGGAAAGGAAAATATACTAGACAATGACAATGCAATAATATTAAAATGTTAATAATATCAGAAAGCAAGTTTCAGGATTGAGTATATCATATTTAAAGTAGTTCGGTAGGCGCCAATGAATTATAATACTTATTATAAAAAAATAATATTATATAAATACATTGATATGAATTAATTTTACTTTTATAAATTGATGTAGTATAATAAATTACTAAACAAATTCTGTTTATGAAGCCGGTATTTTTTGAAGATTAACAATATATTCTTTATACAATATCGACAAAATTAAATTACATACAAACTAATATTTAGAAATTTTACGTCTATTCTCGGGTCGTATTTAAGGGTTTTATCATAGAATCAGATTTTAAAAAGGAAACCCCTATTCTGAATTGGCAGAAGTGTTACAAACAGAGTAATTACCGACTTCTGCTTTTCCTGTAACACGCCGCTGGTCCTCAGATCTCGTACCGATCCAAACAGATTTCTTTAAACTGCAGTGTTGGAAAATGATCACCTTGCACATTTAATCTTCTTATCCGCTGCTACGATCAAGGGTATTCCGAATTGGATCATCCAATTCACGACCACTCAACAGATTTAAACAGTCTCTCAATATTACCCTTAGTTACCACACATGCACACAATCTTACTCTATTAATCACATTTCAAGTTTCTCTCCATCTATCATCGTAATCCGAAGTCCGTTTTCAACTGCCCATTCTACAGCTTGCAATTGCCTCAAAATTAATTTGCTTCCCTTCTTAATAAATTATCCCCACTCCATTATTTTATTTCCTTCATTAGTGGGGACAAAATCCCTTCCAATCAAAAGTATTTTTACCTTTATATAAATATATATATGTGTAAGTATATATGCGAGGAGCCATTCACCCCACTTACTACAATGTTTGGGGAAAATTTCAAGTATTGTCACAGAGTCTCAACGATTTTAGAAATTCCGGATGGGGGCCAAACTGTCTGGGTTTTATTACCCTCTTCAATTTATCTTAAGCCGACTGTTACTATGTACCACAAAACTCCGTCTTTATTTGAGTTTCACCATTACAAAATACTTTTATAAATTTCAGCATTCCGAATTCATTGATTTCCATTAAACGCATTCCACTCCAGAAGTATTTAACAGCTGCAAGACTGTAAGAGACATGCCATCTATTAATAACATAAATTGACAAGATTCATAATCTGGAGGGGAGTCGATAACGGTTAATTCTTTCCGCGCATATACGAAAGAAGTTGGGGTAGTACAACGTGTGTAGAGAATACTTAACTTGCCAGAGATTATCAGATGAAATTATAACTTGAGTTGGTGCGAAAAAATATTACGGTAACCTGGATAAACCAGAGCTGTTGAATGTAAATGTCACAGTATTTCATTTCACTAATTATTGTGCTTAAATATGTTAATAACTATTTGTAGTTCATTAATAAAATGTTAAATGTCTTTCTGAGAATGTTTAAATATATTCACTAGTATACTGTTTAGTCAAATAACCAGTAATATTCAATGAGTTGATTAACAAAAACGCATTGATAATGAAAAATTTAAGTAGAAATAAACACATTTCATCCCTATACTTGGTACCTATTCAGAAATTACAGTACTATTTATAATAATTATTATGTGAAAAAATGTTTTGTAGCTTCCAGATACATATTAAACACTCCCAAATGTGATAACAAAATGATGGAAATAATTAATTTGAAAAAATTAACAAAATTTAGATATTTTCAAACACTAACCGATACCCTAAAAGCGTATGGTCTAACTTTGCTTTCATTTTTCATGGTAAATTTAATTTATTATATATTAAACGTAATTATTGAAAATAAAAATCGTCTGTTAATAAAATTGCATTAATTACATAAATAAGTAGCTTAATTACAGGCAATAAACAGAAATAACATTTTTATTAATTAACTGATTTAATATTTACTCCCGACGACTTTAAATCAATATATTATCGGATAACGATTAAATAATAACTGGATATTATTAAAATATAATCGTTTTATGAAGTGATATTTTACAAACAAGGGCACTCGATGGAATGTTTCAAATAATACAGATTTGGAGTGACGGTATAAGCTAAAATCAATCTACAAATGAAATACCTCATTAGATTACAGGATATATAACGAGTGATGCTTTTTTCGTAAACTTTTCCAATTAGAAAACTTGGTTTCTTTACACGTTCTTGTTTTAATTACATGTATCACACGTATCAACAATTCGCTAAATTTAGCTTTAAAAATAATATTACCTGAAAAAGAATATTTTCGCGTGTCTAACTGGATAATTTAAAAAGAGCTAACGCTCCTAGAGGTTGACTCTAATTACTTCTGAATGTTTCTCTGATCTTAATTTAATTATTGGACAATGCAAAGAGAAAAATTATTAAAAATTTAAAGAAATTCTTTAACAAAGTTTTTTCTAATACTTTGGTCTCTCGTCATGTAACAAAACAGACAGAAATACACGACGTTAAAACAAAAGGAAAATATTGCATCATAGATGTTGCTCAGAACATGGTTATCAAATTTAATTGGAATAATTTTATAAATCAATATGGCCTTATAGCTACAATTATTGACAACGGTTTTTGTACTTAAAAAAGCGAAGGCATGTTCATTAGATAGGAAATGTCTAACAATCACTGATCTGTGCTCTTTAATGCTGGTTTTAAGTGATCGTTTAGTCCGTCCTATGTGAACGAGTTGACAACCACCACAAGAAATTTGATGAACAATTTCATACGGATTTACTGGCTGTTAAACGAATTTTGATGAATTTGGGTATTAATATATAATATCAATGTTATAAGACTTGAAAATATTCTTAATGTTATGAGTATAAATAAAAATACTTAAAGGATAATATTCACTTTAAACTACTATTTATTTCGTGATATGTTGTGGTAGAAAATGGAGTTACTGTCTTTTCCCGTATAACTCAAGAAAGAAAACACTATAATATGGGGACTTAATGATAACTATTGACAGCTCTAGGAAAATACAATATCAGAGTCCAGCATTAACCATTAAAATTAACGATAGTTGTCATTTGGTTGTTGGTTTTGAATCTCAAAATTAATTTAAAATTCCAAAACTATAATATTTTTCAAATGGTACAAATTGATAACGAATAATTTTTATATTATTCAGAGTATTAGATGCAACGTTTCGTAACCAATTTGAGGGCTTATAGAAATAACTACAGAAAAGAAATTACAACATATTATAAATTTAAGTAATAAATAAAAAGACTGCCAAAAAGTCAGCATTAAATATATATCACTATTTATTCATATATATTTAATGCTGACTTTTAGACTTTTTTTATTTATTGTAAACTTGAAAGTCAGGAAACTGTATAAATTTTAATAGATAACTAATTCGTTTAAGTAGAAGTTCAAATTTAAAATTACGATCATAAAAATACAAACCTCCTTTTTTTTAACGCATGAAACTACAAATATCGTATTTTAATTAAAATATGGAGTCACAAAAGCGAAAATTTTGAATACTGGACTCCCTCCAATGAGAGTTGCACCAAAGTTAGGGGAATTCTCTTATAGTTTCGTATATGTTGTATAATATATATAAAAAAACTCCGATTTATTGGCTGTTTGGTATTTAACTGGAAATAATATATTGATATAAAGCCTTCAAACTTCCGTCACGACTCGTAATAGAAAACGTTCAACGTCGTTGCTGCTGCTCAAACTCGATAAAACTACGGATATAATAGCATTGAAATTAAAATAAGACAATTTATGAAATTATAATTAAATTGAAATAATTTTATAATTCAATTCAATTCAAAACAACCATTTTGGAAGTTAAAGAAATAAAATAATTATAACTGCAAATAATCTTACAATTTGGAAAGACGCATATTAATACCCTGTAATTTTCCCGTAAAGAAAGCAGGAGAATCTTCCTGCGTAAGTCACGGATAAATAGATTATTTTAACGACTTGCATATAACTGATCAAATGTTTAGCATAATGTTAACAAAACTGAATATATTGTAAATTTTAATGGAAATAACGTGCATATGCCATGAAATAGTTTGCAATTAAGATCTTGTCGAATAATCAACTCAACCACTTTCATTGCGAAGTGAAAGTTATTACCGCGTGGAGGAAGTTAGAAAAATATGTTAGCGAGATGGTTTATCAGAGATGAACATCAGATAGCGGTTTTCCTTCCGTGAGATTATGAGCAATGTGAAAGAAGGTTAGAGCAAGAAAGGGAAAAAAAATGTTTCCTCTCCACATCTAATTTATGGTTCAGCGAAGGGAGAACCTTCTCCGATGAGGGTAACAATCGATTTAGGAAGGGACGAGGGGCTCGTCGCCAGAACTCAGGGCACAATAAATACCTTACAGCTTTCATTCTACAAGAAAATTGAAACATCTTTGTGCAAAAGAAACGAACGCCGCAGCGTAGGTTGCTCGGGAAAATTTCAAGGAAGACCATTTCCTGGTACATTACTCATCAGTTATTTAAATTGCTTAATAAGCAATGTCTAAACCCGTAATATATATAATAATTAGATGGATGTGAAGATTTACGTGACTAAAAGCGATAATAACAAAATAACAATTTTGGAAAATTCTCAATTATCTGGGATATAATCACAGAGCAAGGTTCCTGGATATACGTGATAAAAAAACTTTTCATTGTTCCCTTTCACCTTCCAGCTCAGTTTCTTGAAGTCAGAGTGGATTTTATAATAATTTAATTTAGTGATTGTACTAATATAATATAATACGTGTAAGTACTGAACCACCACCTACTCTGAACTTTGCATACATTAGAATTATGGAATACTTCACCGTCTTAAAACAAGCGACATCATACTTTAACGTCCACTACGGTGTTTAATAAATCCCTGACGTCAGCCAACCTCAGCGGACCGCATTCGCACTCTGATAAATCTGTCCTTGTCAATAACTATAGCCCGCTTAATGGTGCATAATTATAATTACCACCTGAAGCCTGGCGTTGGCTGGGTTTTCATTTATATTAGCTCTGTTCAGTATTGAATTCTCAGCGTCTTCCTTAGCCGCCGAATAGACACGAATCTCGGTTGGCTTTGCGTTATTGCCTTACATCTCTTAATACCTCTACCACTAGGGTGCTCCTTTCACATGCATAATGGAGTGAGATAAACGTCGAGAGAAATACTATCAAATTTAATGACGCCGGAAATATTAATTCCTGACGAATTTTCAAAGCTCTTGACCTTAAACATATTTATTCAACGCAGGTATTGACATTTTATGAATGTATTAATATTTATTCCAATTCACCCTTGTCCCTAAGAGTGGCAGTAGACGTTTTTACACCCCTTCTCCCCCACTCACCCAAGTTTCAAGGAATCTGCGTTGAAAAATATATGTTAGTACGTAGAATATTCTATTTCCCCTCTGACTAAACTACAAATTAACCGGTATATTGAATGTCAAAATTAAACTCAGATTCTCCTACAAGGCAGCTTTCGACAACTATCTTCATTGTTTTCTTGTTCTTTTTATATGAACGGGGTTCAAGTTATACACAAACAGCATTCGGAGGAACGCTATCGGAGTAATTGACTCAGAAAAGATTTATCGGCTATTTTTGAAGGCTTTAGATATTTTTGTCCCTCATCTCCTGTCCCTAGGAGAGGTTGTTGTGTTTTTCTCTGACATTTTTTGTTTCCGATTCGCAAAGAAGCCGTATAAAAATTTTGGTCGAAAATGCGCCATGCCAGCTCAAATTTACATTCAAAATATACACATATGTACTAAGATACGACTTTTTATCTATAAACAGTCAATTTTATATATAAGATGCAGGTAGATGATCAATCAGTTTAGCGTGAAATAATTTGTTAATTTGATGAACTTGTCTTTGTTCCAATTATTTAATAAAAATCCACGTGATCCTCAGACGCGATGTACTATAAATTGGACGACCGAGATCGTATAGTTATTTATTTTTGAAAACATCTGATAACTTTGTTTAATGTTCGTCACTTAGTGCATCATTCTAGGACGAATAGCAGTTCTCCGCTTTAAAACGATAATAATAATTTTTGGACGCATTGTTTCATTTCATGTAAGTTGACGTTTCAAATTATGAATTATGAATTATATTTACGCTTATATCACCATTAGGCGGGTTGAAACATTTCCCCAGGCGTTTTGGAGGGTAATCGCAACTATTAAGTATGTATAATAATATAAAAGATTGTATTTTACTGTTCGGCCTGTACAAAGATTCGAAGTTAGCTGCTTGACTAAATTCTATGTCAATTTTATCTCACGAGACGATTTTATTTTCGATCTTAACGCCTGCATAGTTCCTTTGGTCGTATTTAGAACGAGTCCTAGCCAAACGAAGTTATTGTTGACAAGTCGTGAGGTTATAAAAGGAGTGGATGGAATTAAACCAAAAAATCATAAAAGATAATGTCTGAAGTCATGGCCATCCAAAGCCTGTCAGACGTTGGGGAAATCACTTCCAAGGAGTTGACGAAGCAAATAATTTATTTTTACCTGCTTGTCGCAGTCTCCCGATGCTAACCGAAGGTTGCCGATGTTTTCCTCAGTATTTATGCTAATTTATTAGTTATAACACGTTTATGATTAGTAGATAAACTTAAGGAGATAATAAAGAACCGAGGAAGCAAGACAAGCAAATAATCTATCCGGAGATAACATTTATGAAGCTTGTGAGAATGAGCCAGGTTGAAAAATTTCTGTGTTCTCTGCCATATGGACTAGGGTGAGTATGATAGCAATCATACAATATCTGTAACATAAACACGAAATTTACATAAATAATGATAATAACATTAAATTATTAATATTTAAAACATTTTAACTACAAACAATATTCATACGCAGGTCTTATAAATATACTTATTTACAACAATGAATAAAATTCTTCTCTGAAATTAATAATCATTTTATTTCGTCAATTAAGTTTACATAATTTTCTTTATTACTAACTTTCCACATGTCAAATTCTTTATTTGCTTGATTGATAACTAATAATTAAGTTCATACTATTTCACTCATCTTTTAAATTATTCGTTTTCGTGACTTAAAAATTTCGCAAACCTGAATTTTTTTACTCTTAAAACTTACTTTGCAGACATTTGTTCTCCGTATATTATTTTGTATTAAAGCCATCCCTTCGAACTGTTCTAAAAATATTAATTCGTATTTACTTAATTTATCCACAATTTATGAAATGTATTTTTAAAATATAAAGGATTTCTTTATTCATTAAGTTCTGATGAGCCTACTTCTATCATAGAAGTACTTTAAAAAGATTAATCTCTTTTACGCAGCTAGCCCAGCCGTCTGCAAATAATTATTTCTTCGTCAATGCACTTGGTATTCGTAAACAATCGGCTTCATTTTCATTTCTGTGAGGACTACGGCTTATAAATTATACTCTCACGCTGCTTGTTTGTGAACAAGTAAACTCTTGTTGAGGCTGTCAACTTTGTCTTTCCTTTAAAGGCCCGGACAGAGAATTCCTCGGCTCAAAAACCTAAAAAAAAGTACCTTTTCCTGAAATTAAGAAGATTAAAAGAGTACTGACTACTACTCTATGCGTTTTATTGCACATACAGTGTCACTAACTATCAAAATAGTATATAAAAAGTATAAAAAATTGACCTAGATGTCGAAGAGACTTTAAAATTTAAATAAAAAGTATAAAATAGCCTTCGAAAACTAGTCAAAGAGCATACGGTTCAAGTGAATGAAAATATCATTAATAATGCCCACGCAAAATAAAAGCTCTGTGGAAAAAGTATAAAAGAGAAACTAGTGAATTTAAGTGCAATACAAACAAGTGAAATTGAACCTCTCTCCGTATGGCTTTAATAGCCTTTTTATAGATGAGGTTAATGAAATCCTTGACACTGTGTCCTTTAATTCTACACAATTTCGTTATAAACTGTATGCCCAAGCCAATCAATAAATTCAAATTTAATAGATCTATAAAGCACTTGCAAAGATAAAAAGCTGTCTACATGGAGAACCTATGGTATGAGACCGTACCATGTGCAATAGCTACAGACCAATCTCTAATGTACATTCAAATCAAAAGTATTGGAGTATATTCTAAATGGACAAATTGTTGCACATATTGATCATAGCAACTTGTTTAAATGATCTCAATTATGCCTTCTAACTGGTCTTGGGACAATTAAAGCCGCACCATATCTCATATCCTCCTTATTGACAAACTCAAATCTGATGAACTGTTATTTGTCCAACAAGTATAATAAAGTAGTCTACGCTGATGATGAGTCCTAACAGTCAACCACGGTGTACATCAAGGCTCGATTCTAGGCACCATTCTTTTTATATTAATGATCTTGGTTATAATATCCATGGCCATAATGTACAATCGTACCTGTAGGCAAATGACATAATTCTACAGTGTTCAATGAATCAAGCACCATTTAATTAAATATCTCTGACAAAATCCAGGACTGGTGTACATAATGATAAAATCCGAAACTTCCAACTCAGTTCAGCCCAGCGTAGTCTAGAAATATTTTCGGCTCAGTCACTTTCCTGGGTTTAACAAAAGATGCAGATCTAAACTGGGACCAGTATATCCAAACTATTGGCTCTAAGAAAAGTAGAGGTATTTTTGCTTTGAGATCCCTAAAATTATGTGTAAGTGCCAAGGTTTTAAGTTTTGTTTGCTTCACCCACTTCTATGTATGTTTGATTGTGATGTATTAGTGTGAAACAAATCTTTTTATTAGTTATATATACTATTATACTACTTGTAGTTTAAGTTCACGTTTGCTATCTATGGTGACCTCATGTACTTCTGCAATAAATTATTATTACCATTTTAAACGTACTTTAGTTTTGCAATTCACCAACTTAAACAGTATAACAACCACGAATATATCGCTTACGGTGATATAAAATATAATTATTTGAAATCATTCAATCACTAATACGTCTGTTACAGCCTGTGAAATGATCTCAAAGAACTCAGTGGGCAAAAGTAAAAGTCGTATCTCAGTGAAAGAGAACACCACGATTCTAGGAGAAAGCACAACGTTGCGCCGTACTTAATATTTTCTCTCTTCACGTACAGCTCTGGAAGTCTTAATCGATGTTACCGTTGCGTGTTAAGTTTCACTTAATGAGTTCCACGGAAAGGACACTCATTGGCAACGAATGGCACGACTCTTCCTTTACGGGACACAAACTGATTTACCATTTTGCATTCGGACTGTTTACATGTCGCTAATTTCATTGTTTGCTTTTCCATCTGACACGTAAAGCTCATTATTGCACGTTACAGAACAGAACATGGAGTATATCAAGTTTCGCTAGGTAACCTATCTATATAAGACAAATCTAAACACTAGCAGCATTTCCGCCGTCGTCTGTACATATGATCTTTGCGACCCGGAAACAAACCATGTCGGGGTGGAAGGAACAAAACTGGTTATCAATCCAAAAACGATTGATTGTAGCGTGGAATAAATGTTATTCTGGGCCAATTACTTAGTGTCTCCCCCGATGTTATATTTTACCTGAATTAGGCGTGGGACGTGAGCACCCATAAGGGTTGGCGTGAAAGGGCGTTACGTCAAGTAATGCGATTAGGATCGAGATTGGCATCGAATCTGGTCTTATGGGGACGCCAAGTTTACTACTACAGTTACAGTTACCACAAGGGTGTGTAGGGAGGGGAGGAAGCGGTGAAAGTCTGTTACATAAAAATAGTACAAAACCCGATATTGGTGTCTATTCCGTATTGTGGAAATCAGTGTGTTTTAATTATGCCATTCAGCTTGGACCTTCAGTTATACTTCTGCACCACACCGGCAGGTTGGCGGAGTGGGGAGGAGTCTTTAACAAGAAATCAACAGAGATAAATGCCTAATTCAGGGTAGAGGAAATTATTTTTCTGTAATTCTGACATTCAACATGCCCGTTAAGTTCAACCCTTAAAAGTGGGGGTGAAAGGCAGTTTAAGTGAATTATGTTATTATTGTAATTTATATTAATGACCAAATCGAACACTGCATGGATAAAACTCCTCTATGGAGGTTGGGAGTATCCTTCACTATCTTAGATTATTGAGGCTACTTTTTATTCTCTTTAGATACTGGGAGTAATTTTGCTTCTCTTATGCATCCCTGATTATTTCTAATTCTATTATGGTACCAAGAATATTTTTGAATTTCCTGAGGTACAGGTAGTTATTTTTATTCTATTAACGTACCGGAAGAATTCTTTTCTCTTGACTCTATTAGGGTACTGAACGTATTTTAGACTCTTATCACATCGGGAGTATATTTGACTCCTAACGTACTAGAGAATTAAATAAACCGGTTTTTAATTATTTTAAGTTATAGATTTTTATTGTCATCAGTATATTTATTGTTTCGATTTATGTATTGGGAGTCATCAAGCCGGTTGTGAAGATATTACAATTCCTTCAGCTTTGATACGTTGGGGTGTGGCGTGAAAAGGGAAAGGTTCATAAAAGTGACTGGCGCTCTCGATACCGGTTCAATCACGCGTGGCCAAGATGTTATTGTTTAATTAAATACGGTACCGAATCTAATTTAAATGAATACCAGTGAAACACCTAGTAATCCATTTTGTATTCTGATAACACTAATCTGAGTTTGTGATTAAGGTGACACCGTCGATACCGTAATGTGTGGGTCAAATTAAATAAGTTAACCTTGAAAAAGACTAACGTGACCAAATTTTCAACATCAAGGAGGATTTCTTTTGGGAAAGATAAGGCATGAAAATTGAAAACGAGTTCAACAGTAATTATCAGATTAAACTGCTGGAAGTAAAGTAGACAAAGAAGTTGCCATGCTTCAGACATAATAGGCAAAAAAAAATACATCTCACACAAGGTTCTGCAATCTTACATTGGTCAGACTAAACGATCTTTGTCTTTTAGAGTTATAAACATTCACCTCTAACCAAAAATTGTGTGGAACAAAATCATTGCTTTAATTTTGATAATGCAGTTATTTTAAATAAGTAAATAATTTTAAAAAAGGGTAATTTCTGAAATGTTACATATTAAATTGAATAAATTTTCGGTTAATATAAAACATGGCACTAAATCAATTATATTATGATTTATTAAATCGTCGTTGTTAGTTTCATCTTTTGGTTATCCTTTGATTTACACTATCTTTGTTTATATTACATCAGTCTGTTATAAACATTGGTAAGGTCCACAAGTGTTAGTCAAAACATCTACTTAGTATAAAGTTTCATTACTAAAAATGTTCGTATGGAGTGTGACGTTATATAAGTGCAAAACGTGGACGGTGGGGGTTAAACAAAAGAAGAAATATTATCTTTAGAAATGTAGTGCAACAAAAAAAATCTGAAAAACAGATGGATGGATAGAATTAAGAATTACTAGATGGAATTTTAAGCAGAATCTGGGAAGAGCGAACAATTTGAAGGACTTTGACCAAGAGAAGGGATAAATTAATAGGCCATGTTTTGAGACCCTTTTTTTGTAAAATTAGCATTAAATGGAATTGTGTGGGGTTAGAACATAAGAGGGAGGCAAAGGATGGAGTCCACTAAACAGATTAGGGAGGCTGTGGTTGTTACGTAGAAATAAAAAGGCTCGCGCAGGATAGGTTGGCATGAAGACCAGTCTTATGACTCAATACCACAACAACAACAGTACAGTATTAAGTTTTAAATTCTTGTTCCAGTTTTTGTAATTGTCTTTTATACGGGTCTTTATTTCTCATATAATTACCGTTTTACATATTTTAAATGAATTAAACTCTCCCTTTAAAAGATGATTTTAAACACAATCTGTCAGAATATTATATTCTAATCATATGCTTACATCTTGTTTATGATTTTAAAAACTATTTTACTTACATGTTAAAAATTTTAAACATACAACAAGAATTGATTAAAATACTTCCCGGAACATTCGTCGTGTAACTTGATGGTCAATTTTTTTAAATAGATATGTTGACTTCCCTAAACTACAGTCTTGAAATACTAAAAGTTGTTAAATGTAATAAAATTCTTTGATGACGTACGAAGAGATCCTCGAATATGACATCAGAAGTCACACAAACACTGGCTTAAATATATCAATTCGTTCCAAATATAATTAGCAAAATATAAGCACATATAAAAATTACTAATAAATTAAGTATAGCTATTAAACATTAAAAATACAATGTATTAAGGGTCATACTCCTCAGTTAATAATTTTTAAACGGCCCGTAAAGAGTTATTTAGGCTGCGATTCATCGCAAAAATGGGGCTACGTCAATGTTACTAATTGTATAAATTTATAAATGTTTGTAGCGTTTATTTTTTCCTACAGTTCACACGTTTCCCCTAAGAAACTCATCACGATTGTGTTGAGAGCAAGGAAGCAGTGTTAAAATAAGGGAAAATCATGAATTTATGGTAAGATATTGTAAAATAAATATAACATTGCGTTTTAAGTTTGTTTATAACTTGTCAATATTCATCATAGTTAATGTTAAAGTAATTACTTTAAAGTAAATTTTTTTCTCAATTTCTTCGATGTGATTATTTTTATATATTTTTCACTTTACTAAAGGACTTTCTTCTCTACATTTACGTATTCATCATTTTTGACTCACATATTTTCCTATTTGAATTCTCTTTCCCAACTCCAAACTGTTTATTTGTTATATTTCTTCATTTTAATTTATCATTTGGTTTTTCTTTAGTTGTATTTTACGTATTGTTTTCTTTTTAATTTTTGTTTAAAGCCGCTACAACTGCTAAGGTCATTAGGGACTGTAAACAATTAGGGGAACTTACATCTATATAAGGGTATCAGTGTATGATTACTCAAACAACACAACGTCTATGCCTGTGCCAGGATTCGAACCCGTGACGCCTGTGATGAGAGTCAGCGATGCTAACCACTACAGCCAAAGGAGTTCGGCTACGTATTGATCTTATTATTTGTGTGTTTGCTGTATTTCTTTCGCATTGATCTACTTTCAGTTCTGGTAACTACATTTCTGTATCCAATGATGCTTTAATTTACCCTACAGACGCAGGAAGTCAATTATTATTGCTGTATCACTTGCATACATCCATGTCAAGACAGTACAGACATTACGAACGGATGTACTTACAGAAATAGTAATAAAAATAATACGTCAGTTTAAAATTACTATGATTAAATTACAGATAAAATTAGATAGTCCAAAACTATGACACAAGAAAAAGTTGAGTAATAGTTGTCATGCTCAGTACTTCCTAAAATAAGTGCATTTACTATCTGGATGATAACTAAATGTACTTCTTCCTACATATATATGTATTAGTTTTCGGATTGTATCTACATTTCTCTTTGTTCACTGCTATCTTATTCTTCGTTTGCATTCCTCATACCAGCTTCTGCTCGTTATTTATGACAGTTTCTTCCTTCATTCATATGCGACGAGGAACTGAATTCATGCCAAACGTCACCGCTGAAAGGAAAAATAGAATGGGAAGTATCGTTTCAGTTGCGTGTTGCTCTAGCAGCAACATACGCTTTTAATTTCAGGTCTGCTGCAGTTTAGTCGAGAGGCCATTAAAATTGGTTCCGAAGTAGTGAAAGAAAGAGTTTTCTTATTTAGGGAACAAGGCATCTAAAAATATTGTGCCGAAAGGAGTTTTCGTGTATTCAATAGTACAAGTATAAGAAAGTTTTAGTAGAGGGTTCAAATCTTTCAATATCCCGTGCAAAATTTCTTTTTCACGAAATATCGGAGCATAAAGGTGTTTTACAGTATTTCGGTTGTTCTTAAATAATACAAATATATTTAAAATCCAACCTTGTCCAGTTTTACAAACGTACAAAAGTCAATCTTCGTATCAAGACGCACTGAATGTCTGAAATATCGGTAGATTGACCAATGAGCGAATTATATATGTTTTATTATATCTATTCCCTTGATCTTCACTAGTATATATTGTGCCGTAAGAAATTCAAGTATAGAGTGTGTTACTGCCTCATCGCCGGCCAAGGTCCCGATTCATACGACTCAACACTACAATGAAACATGAGCATCTTCAAACTGAACTTTACAGTACAGAACCACAGTGAGCTGAAACCTGGAAAATGTAAAAATAAACTCTTGAAGCTTATGAAAAAATTGTAAAAATAAAACGAAATTTGGGTAGGTTGCGTTTTGTTGAGCGCAAGTTATTGAAACGTCTACAAATGAGTGCACCGGTGAAGTTTATGAATGCCACTGGAATCATATCATATAGAAGTGTGCTGATTTATATTAGATAGATTTTTATGTTTATTTACATAATTTGCAAACCAGAGGCGAAGGTAATATTTAAATATTATTGTTTAGAGAATATGTAAAGACAATGTTGGACCTGAACGTGTAGATTACTCGGAAGGAGATTCATCACGCAAACTGATAATGGTATATTTAATTCAAAAAACTTATAGAAATAAATGTTAAAAAATCATTACCTATAAAAAAATATTACTAAATTCAAGCATTGGAATCTCCATTCTCTTAATTATTGTGCACTTTCATAAAGTAGATGATTGCCCATTGATGCCCAGGTATTTATTTACTGTAAACTTGAAGTTTACTTGAAGTCCCTAATGGAATTCAAGCCGCTTGAAACTCGTTTGTTGTCGGCCTTGTTTGAAAGAAACCGACAGGGGAAGGCATTGTTGCGAAGGCGCGCCACGAGCGTAGAACAGTTCAAGTGCAAGGAAATCAGGGATTGTCGTCGAAGAGCCGTAATATCGTAAGGGTGGAATGGGGTTAGCGAGTAGTCGCGACCATAGGTTGAGGTATAGTCTCGGAAACGCTACCGGAAGCAGTGTCTGTGAGACGCTTCACGGTTTTTGTGCTTAATTTATATTTTGATTGTCCACTTATTTCTCGAAATAAATGTGTTATTTAAATGAATTTTTGGTAATTTTAATTAAAAATCTAAGAAAACCAGCAATCGATCATAGCCGAGGCAGGTTACAGTTGCCGCCGCCGAACCCCTTTAAGGGGAATTACACGATCATTATGACGGTCAGTATTTGCGAAAACTGCCAGTATTGTTGAGTGTGAATGGTGGAATAAACCCGTGAATCACAGATATCTATTTATTTTGATGCCGTAGCGTCAAAGTGGTGGGGCCATGACAAAGAATTTATACCTGCACCAAGGATTTGCCGTTTCTGAGGGGTTAATGACCCTTTACCGGACCCAGAAGGAGAAACTTTCTCAATAGCTGCAAAATTATATACAATTCTTTTTCCGTCGTCTAGCAAAGTGGATCCCACAAATAAAGAGATTCGAACAAATTGTTCAGAAAGTGAAAAATATCCGGCACATGCTACGTCACGTGCTACACATTCATTGTCGTCAATATACTCTGCATTTGTGGAAATGGCACGCGCGGTTGAACCGTAATTAATATTACTGCAGTGCTTGGAGTTTAAAAGAATTGTAGGATAAGCGGTACAATAATATCCAATAGACAAAACGAATGTCAGTTACAATAAATCTATAAAATTCTCATTACCAGAGTATTTTTGAAAAAGCGTATAGTTAAAATTATTCGCGGCATTAATTTTATGTTGTACGAACTTATATTTCATATTTAACAGTTAAAATACTCGTAATTAATGTTAATAATTTCCTGCTTATTCTTGCCTTTAAGATTAAGTATTTCAATAGGTTTTATATCCAAACTAAGACATACAATAGGCGAAGTAACAATTTGGAACATCTATCAACCTATTCATTACACTAATCAACTTTCACCCCATTAACGGATCGCTCCAAGTAAATACAGAATCATATTACACCAATATGAATTGACCTGTTATTTTATTTTACTATCCTTTTTTTCTGCACAGATGCACTTCAAAGATTTCGAGAAATTTCTTGAATCCCTGTTTGTTACGAAATAATGCATTTGTCGTTAAAATTTACACAGTATACTTTTCGTGAGTTTTAACGATTCTTTCACGCAACAACATGCTTCCCTGTACTTCATGTGACAATTCCCATTATTATTATAATATATCTTTTTTTTCGATTTTTTCAAATTTTGTCAGTTTACTTTATAAGAGCCAATTAGTAAAAGACGCAAAGTCAACTTCAAAACGTCGCAATATTTAAATTTGTTAATAAGTTCTCTTCATTTTATAAGATTTGTCGCATGCATTTTTATTGATTCCAGAACCGTTAATTTTTACATTATTGCAATTATTATAAACAAACCGGTTGATATATTTTTAATGGCCAACTGCTCCCGCTGGCTTACGGCATGCAACTGAAGACTGTCAGTCTGGTTCACCTGATTCACCCCTGGACTGTCACTCTGATTCATCATTCAGACTCACAGTCTTGATTGACCGTGTAAGGGTCCCTACATTTCACTAGACAGGAAATGAATTAAATCAAGACTAATCTCTTAGCCATTTCTAACAATTTGTAATTCGCTCTTTTACACCCCATCGCATAAACTACATGGGCTAAAATTGACCTCAGCGGGTCTAGGAAGCGTCACTGTCCATCTTAAAGACAGTTAAAGTTATAGATTCAATACTCTTTTCGATTATTTTAACCACTTCTCACTCTATCCTCCCACCATGACATAGGGAGCTGAACTTTAACTTTATAGTCAAGGTGACTTTCACCAACCACTTCAGTAATTCCAAATACGACAGTAATTTCTGTCATTATGGACATATTATAAACAAGCCTCGCCTTCTCTGAAGGCATGGAACTGGAACGTAACCAGTGGAGTGCCATTGCTCATCTTACCGTCACCGAAAATGATGGATACCACTCTACCATGGGGCATTTACCATATCTCACAAGCATTCCAAATGTGAGGCCTGAAATTCAACAGGATGTTGAATGTCAGAATTGTACTCAGGGACACCTAACCCCGTATATTTGTCACCAACGTCGGTTATTTTCAAACTTTATTTGTCTTCACTTCCATATTATTAGGGTATGAAATTACGCAAACTACATTGAATTTATTAACATCAGTTATTTGTTCGATGTTTATACCAGTAGCGTACGCAATTTTTAAACATACCATCTTCTTTAAACCCTAGCTTATCATCAACGCGTTCCTAGATATTAAGTAATTATTAATTTCTTTTATTAGGTCGCATCATCAAAGCTATGCATGCAATTAACAACCATTACGTTTACTTAAATAGTGCGATTGGGGGAAGGGATTCTAAATTCATAAAAGTTTAATGAATTTGGCTTGCGTGGAACCTGTAAAACAGAAAAGAATAAGTGAGGCTTGAATTGAAGGATAGAAAACTGTCCCCAATTTATTTCCGTATTTTAGGACGAATTAAATTCAGAAAATTGAACGATAATATTCGGAGACAGGCAGAGCAGATACGGAAATTCCAGAATTTAAGAGATGCCAGCCTATCACGCAGATCCGTACCTTCTAGGTATATGGAGATATTAAAGATGTTTGGCAACCAGGAGACGATGACCCATGAAAGTTCCTCCTCCGTAAGTGCGAATCTCGTGGTTAATTACGTTTGTTAAATACACGTCACGTGGGGTGGCGATTTTCCATAGAGAAGGGGAATGGAGAGATTGGCTGGGAGGTGACAAGCAAGTGAAGTAGTCAATGAGGAATTACAATTTGGAGGGAAGTGGAGGTCTCAGGAGAGGAGAGAAGTAGCAGAGTGTGTTTGTTTATCTGAAATAAAATAAATGTCGGGAGACGAAAGTGTCAGTGTACGTTGGATGTCAAAAATAGATGAAATGCAGTCAATGTACGTTTGTAGTTGGAAGGAAGTCCAAGTCGGGAGAGGAGACACGTATGAGTGTTGGTCGAAATTAACGAAGAAGTATTTAAAAACGAAAAGAAGACGCTTTCTATAAATTTGTAGAAAGAAAACAAAAATCTGCACAGAAAAGTATGATAACACAGTCAAAACTCTCTGCTGAGATGTGAACATCTCAGCCGGGTCAGAAAAATCTCATGTTTTCCACCTACCAAGATCACACCTCGTGTGGAGAGACGCCACAACTTGCTGCCTACCTGCCATCGTAGAAATCTACGAGGAATTACCGGAAGCCATCCCTGATATCTGGACGAGAAGGTTCCGAAACTGTGGAAAAATAAAGACAGATTCGTCTTAATATAGGAAATATCTACTTCTCGTTGTTGCCTCAACAGTAATTAAATCAGATAAATCTCATATAGAAGAATAATCTGACCTAAGCCTTTGTTAATTTAATCTTTAATTTCCCCAAAATTCAAAATTGTTGTTATTATATAGTATAGGAATTTGTTATATAAATAAATAAATAAAATACTAAATTACAAATTAAATTTCGTTCATATATAAAACTATGATTAAAAACGCAGTTTACAGAATGTAGGGTTCTTAGTCTTAAGATAATTATTCTAAGTGATGTGTTTAGTTGAAGTTGATCCAAGCGTTCAAAAATGTATGCCGAACGTACA